>JWHW01003531.1:13471-43145 GCA_000931545.1 Papilio glaucus
TAAACTTATTAAAAATTTGCAACCAATCCCAACTCCGCTCGGGTGGATGGACAAATAATAAAATAGATTAAAGCCTAGGTTAGTAGGTTTAGCAGATCTTTCCATTGGTGTAAGAATTATTAAAATCTAATTTAAAAAAATAAAATAAAATTTTAGTACACAAAATTCATGATTGAAGTTTAAGTCAAAAATAAACTCTTAATTTTTGCAACTGTAAGCAACTTTGTTATTAGAACCACGACAAGTAATCAGACACCGTGACAAGTTGTGAGATAGGTTAAATAGATATGCGTTTAATTAATGTAGGTTAAATCTCATGAGAGATCTCAATAAAAACGGAAACCGGTTCTGAGTTCTACTTCATGCATGCAATGCCAATGTTTTTGCATTCACTTCTTATGTTACTATAATCTAATGTTTTAGTATACTATACACTTTTACTATAAACTTTAGAGCTATTCATGATTAAATTCAACTCGTAGTGAGGTTGATTTAATTTTTAAAATGTCATTCGAAGTTGGATGTTGATATATCATAATATATCTGGAAAAAGTATGAAGATTGAATTTATTTTCTAGAATATAACCGTGGATGGGGCATGATGTCAACGTAAGGTAGAGTTTTTTTTTCAGAAGATATTTAATTCTCGAATATCAATTAATCAATTATTCGAATAATGATATAAGACATGTCGTAGAATTTCAAGCTACTAGTAAGATATAAGAGACAAATAGATGCGCTGCATTTATTTTTCCATTTTCATAAAAAATAATTTTCTCCACATCTATTAAATTTTTATCCTTATGGAAAATATCCCATTACTTTGTAAATATGGAATACACGTAAACTAATTTACATATCCATGGAATAATAGCGATAAAGCTAGAAACCAGTTCAACCAATACAAGTTCATTCATCCGAGTGAAGAGTCATGAATATCACGAAGTAAATTTCAAGGCAAGGATATAAACTTCAAAGTAAGAATTGTCTAAGCCACTCAACAGATTCTTTTCCCTTTTTCAAGCGCGCCCACTTGCCACCCTCAAAGGCCACGGCTACAGTTAAATGTAGAGATTATCTCGGAATTGCTGGCTGGCGCCGGCAGCGGCGGCGAATGGAACACGACAAGCATGGCGTCGACTCGGTCTGATATAAATACTTAATTTTCGTGAATCTAAAACGATTGAAAGACTTTTTGAAGTTAAATTTCTTTACGCACGTTTGACTTGGGGAGTAAGCTGGTAAATGCGCGACGAGAGCGTTATGGAAAGTGTGATCGGGCAAGATCGGAAGTTGTTTGAATTTGGAACAAGTTCGAACGAACTTTTTTTCATTTATTTTTATTTTATTCAATTTTGAATTTTAGGGGGTTTGCTCAAGCACACTCCCTGGACGCAGTAGAGGAATGTCCGATTACTCGTACTTCTCGTATTATCCATACGAGACGATACCTATACAGCTTGTATAGAAACCCGTTGTGCCAGATTTTATCGAACGTGGCGAAGCACGTCTAAGAAGAGGGCTCTGGTTGTAGAGCCGCGTAGTTTGGTAAGGATGTGCTTCGTGATGCGGTGTACTTGATGGGTAAACAAATGTTTGAAAGGAGATAAATTGTAAATTCTTCTGTAGTGGTTCATAAGAGCAGAAAATGTTATATTTAGTACGTTTAAATTCAAAGTCACGTCAGATAATAGTCTCAGGATTTCTACTGGACCCTTATACACTTATTTTATCGCATAAAACGTACATTATTGATCGTTAAAAGATAGCGAAGTCTGATAATAGCGCTTGAAACTTTCATTGTAGTCCCAATACCTCTTATGCGACCAAAAGTTTAGGAGTCTTGTGAACAGCCGTGTTTCAAAAGTTGTTTGTAAATCTTTATTCCAAGAAAATTGTTTGTATAATAAGCATAAAAAAATCTTTACATTTCTTGTGTGCGTGTGTATGTCACTGAACTCCTAGACGGCTTTTGTTGACTTTTTGTGAGTTCAAGAGGATTCGATGATCGATGATTAATCAAAAGAATTATTGTATTTATTGTATTTTCAAAGGATATAATTGTGAGTGCTGCATTTAATATTCCATAATTAATTTGATATGTATTCAAATCACTAGAACACTTTGAAGAGACCGGTCCGGAGAGCGATCACGTCTGAACACGTAAGAACCGATTAAGCGACGTAGCAGCGTTCGCTGGCTTATCGCTTTTGCAATGCGGCCACCTATTTATTTGCATCGCCACCATGTCGCTGTCTCCGTACCAGTGCGGCTCGGCCTTTTAGGCCCACTCTTCACTGAGGCGTAATTTGACAATGCATGATAAATGACATTGCGTAATTTTCATCTTCGATATGTCTACGCAATCGTCATATGATAGTCTGTCTACAAGCAATCGAAATTGTGATACAAGCTACAAAACGGTCGAAACCGATGCACCTGTTTAGGGCAACTTATGCAGTTATTGCAAGAGTTTGGTGCACCTCTCCAGCTCCAACCTTCTCTACTTGCAGTTACCTGAACTGTAGGGTTTTATCTACTGCCGCATCCCTGACCAGGATAGTCAGTCCAGCTTAGAGGCTACATCAAGTTACCATATAATGAAACAGACGTGTCGCGTCCGTCTGATGGCTATGAAATTGATTGAATGATATTTTTTCACACTTCAATAGAGAGCAATTCTATTCAAATAAGGATTTTTGGTTATAATATATAAGTGTTAATAATGTCTCAATTGGCTGAAATATGACAAATTTAATACGACAGTGAGTTGTGAAGGATATTGAGAAAAAATATGTAGAAGTATGTTAGTTGTGCGAAACCGGAGTGTGCCGCTAATCGTTTCAAGGATACAATGAAATGCAGATTTAGAAACGTTACACTTTAATAATACTGAACAGAACACTGGTACCAAAACAAGATCGACGTCACTATAATTTATACTTGAATGATGTTCTCTACAGCACTGGTCGCTAAGACGTTGGTATTCAGAGGCTTACACTTACAGCAGCGCCAGCTGTTCGTGCCGGGCACCAGGGTCTCGTTGCTCACACACTCCAGGTGGAACTGGGAGGCGCACAGGCTGCACTTGATAGAAGCGCAGCCATCCATGGTACGGTTGCAGTGAGCGCATTCCATTTTTTCCAAATATCTGTAACTAAAAAAGAATATTAGTAACCATCTTATAGAAATATGTGCCCTTCGCTGGGTAGAGGCTTCGGCTAAACCTCTTTAATGCAACCAATGTGATCGAATAATCCCGATTAGACTCGAGTTTGGGAGAAAACTGTTTCCCACACGAAATAAGCGGCTTCTTGAGAAAGTTTTCTTCACCAAATTTCGACATCGAGTATAATATTTAATTGGAATTGGATTTATTTATAAACCACACTAAAACCAATGCTTACTTGATTTAAAGAAAAAGAGTGGTATTTTACTTTTGGAAAAATTTTCAATTTTTATATATTTTCCTACTAATGTTTTTACTGTGACGGATAAATAGCGACTGAGGAAAGATGAGAATGGAACGAATACATTTGAATTTCTTTTATTGTTCTTTTTCATGTTCTGTTCTTTATTTAAATTTAAATCGCCAGCATCGTAATGTAAAAACGTGTGTGGAGTTCATACCAAAAAAAACAAAATAAAGTTCTTGAATAAGGATGGATTTCATATTTTTTATATGCTAATAATTAATGATTAAAATATTAGTGTTATTTTTCAATTTGTGCCCTCCATTATTATTAAAAATCAATGTTGCGTACAATGTATATCTCTAAAATTAATTTAATAAAAGAACATTACGAAAATATTGAATGCGACTTTTTATCGAAGCATATTTCCTTTTCCAGGAAATCTTCATTAATGACAAAAAAATACATTTTTTACCCTATAAGAATTTTTACTAGATTTTGTAGTTGTAGTTTGGTATAACACAGATGAAGGATTTCAGTAACTCCTGTATCTGTAGCATGAATTTGTAGAAGTACGAATGTTTAAACAGAGCGAAAAGACACAATTAGAACCTGCATAAAGAGGGAAAAAACAACCCTTCATCATAAACCTCAACTTTGAAAATACCCTGGTTGCCTCAGCTAGTATTAGTATTCTCGTCGTTGATATATCCAGTGACGTCAAATTTCGTAATCATTAGGAAGGTAAGGCCGAGTTGGCTTTAAAAAATTTATGGTCTGTAGAGCAGTATTTCATTCCGGACCATCGCTTAAAACTGTATAAGGCGCTGGTTCGGCCTCATATGGAATACTGCTCGCATCTCTGGGCTGGAGCTCCCAAATACCAGCTTCTTTCATTTGACCGCGAACATCGAAGAGCGACCCTAATAGTCAACGGTCGAGCAATTACTGATCAGCTTGACCCATTTGCATTGCGAAAGGACGTCAGTTCCCTTTGCATTTTTATGCCGTCTTTACCATGGAGAGTGTTCCGAAGAATTGTTTCGAACAATTTCTGCCGCTGAGTTTCGTCCTCACCATCTTGATCGTTGGCATTCCACCACCGTTCGGTTTTCGCATTAGCTAGCGGTATTTCCAAGCCAATACGACCTAGGGCCTTCAAGAAGCGAGCGTACTCGTTGCTTAAAGGCCCGCGACCCATCTGCAGATTCTCTGGTGTTGCGGATGTTCACGGGCGGCGGTGATCACTTAGCTTAGCTCTATCCTTAGGCGACCCGTTGCTCGTCGCGGCCCCTCCTCCTATAAAAGAATGGAAAATAATAATTTCGGGCTATTTCTCATGGTAATAGGACTTACCAATATATGTAAACTTTTTCCTTACGTTCAATCTACATAAACTCTTTTAGTGTCTTTTAAAATGAAAAATGACATTTAAATTTTTAATTTATTTTGTCACTGATGTAATGAATTTACTCATAATCAAGAAAAACTTTTATGTTGACATATTTTTTTGGAAAAGAGGGCACAAAGAATGACAACGAATATCCAGTGCGCTTTTAATAGAATATATCGCTCCATACAGAGGATTTCATGTGTAAAGGTTTGCCAACATTTTTATTATAAAACGATAAGATAATATTTGTAGAGGTCCATCTGACTGTAAAAGTTGACTATTAAGACTTAAAAATGAAAATAAGCATTCGATTAACTTAATGCAGACTAATTTTATATATTCATATATAAATAATCAATAATGAAATTCTGTCGTCTATTCAGTTGACTGGATTTGACAGATTAATTACTATCCACTTTCCATCGTGATCACATTCGTTTTTAGACAGATATAAGTTTGTTACCCTACATATTAGCTAACATTATCTACTTTGTATTAAACGTAAAATGTGAAGCATCATACAAATGCATGATAAATTAAGGGTATTTTCAGCTAGTAAACTAAGATAAAATCAAAGATCAGACAAAAAAGACCTAAAAAAGTTTTCTAACGGACACTCGTTTCGACAAACTCCCATTTCGTATATGTAAATAGAAAAGTGAAGGGTTCGAAATAAATTAAATTTGCTCTTTCTAATCTGCATAATGTCTGTGGGCTCTTAACTTATTCAAAAACTTTATCGCAAAAGTAAAGTAAATTGGGAGCTACTTTTATATATTTTTTTTTTTCAATTTCTCTCCACTAACTTTTGCAAACTAGTTTTATCATGTTAGTAATTTTACTTACGTAGTTAATAAACAAAATAAATAGTTTTTTTAGAAACAACATTTGATCGAGTTTCCGGGTCGCAGGAGTATAAAGTTGGTCCGTGTAGTAAAACATAAAACTAACAAACCTTATGTAAAGGATTTGTAAATAAGGTTTACAAAATGAACTGTGAATTTGTCGTAGACTTCGTACTCAATGATTGTGAACTTGTTGCAGACGCAGCAGCGATGGTCCGGCGGCGGGCGCACGTGTTCTTCGCGCCACCCCCGACTGGTCTGACGCGGCTGTCAGCGGGGAGCACCTCTGGTCGCCCACCTCCGTGTCGGGCGACTGCTGCTATGTCGGCGACGCAGACTGTCAGGTATTATTATGTTATTGCTCATATTAAGGATTTTTGGCAAGATTTTGAAGTTTTTTTTTTTAATTACCTCAATACTTTAATTATTATTCAAATGTCAAAACTATTTTAATATGCACTCGCGTATGTATTATAAGATACAGCACAACATAAAAAAATTGTACTCATCTGATTATGTTAAATGACAAGTGGCTTGCCGAGCTAAATCTGGGGCCAACACTGTTAAATCATCATCAGCACAGCAAATCGAACTTCGAATAAAATTAAGGACTTCTTCAGATGTTAAATTTACAGAAATACTGAATGTATAATATAGATCATACAACATATTTTGTGTTAACACTAGCATTGGACTTCATTTATATACAAGCTGTTCGATTATTGACACGATCATACGAGTCACCCAATTAGTTCGGTTAATCGACGCTATACTGTTTTTGTCAAAAAGTTAATTCACATATTGCAAATAAAAAGTCGCTTAAAAATATTTCACACACTTTAACAGGCATTTTGTCCATACTAAAGCTATGTAGATTGAGTTGGGAGCGGAGCGGCACAAGCTTATTGGCATCTCTTGTTGCATACCGTCTTGGATATTGATTTATAACTAGTTGTAGCTATTTTGTAACAAATTTCCTGTCGGTACATAGATTGAAGAAACTGTATAATTTTTTTGTAATTCGTACCTCTCGGTTTATTTAGCCTAAGGCTTCTTTTAAACGATATGGTTGTCAAAACCTTAATCAAAGCGTTGATGCTTTCTTATAAAGACTGAGCTTTTAAAGAAAAATACGTAGCTCCTTTCGTGTTAACGATATTCCATACTTACCTTTAAATTTGTATCTTTCCAAAAAACTTGACAGGGCATTAAACTTCTGCCATTGTATTATGGGCGCTTTACAATTTATACGGAAAATACAATATTTAACGAATTCCTTACTGAACCAGCTTATTCTATTCATGGCGGCGAAAATGACAATTTCCACCACAACAATGACCAAGTTCCAGTCTATTATACCGCGGCTGGTAGACATGTCGTTAGTTGAATGTAAGATTAATGAGGGGCCCACGGCCATTGCCGCAGCGATGACCTGTCACTGTCGATGCGACAAAAGACTGGCTTTGAGGTTATAGCTACAATCAATAACTAATCGCCGGCGGTTTGCGTTTTCCGATAATTTAACCACCTCCGTCGTTTAAATATAAAACGAGTTGTAGAGAAATTTATTTTTTTGTAAGATTTTGAATTAAAAATAAATAAAAAGCGATACTATAGTCTTATTCTTAATTAGCTTGCGCCTAAAAAGTTTAATTAAGACTTATATGATGAGAAATGTCAGTAACCTATAGTGTTAAAAGTTTTCATGTTTAGGAGTGAAGACTTTCCCACCTTTGTCCTGAAAACAAGAGTAACGGTACTGTCGACGATTCTATTTCGATAGTATTACATTTATATGGAATAGCAAGGAATGTTACTTCCATCTTACAAGTTTCATGTAATGTCTTTACTGTGTACGTAAAATGTAGCAAGAAACGTGAGTATCTGTTAAATGAAATTACTTAATAAAAAGGGTGCTAAAGCCGCCTCGCCGCTGTTAAATATTTTATAACATGTGACAAAATAAGTTCACACCTCTCCATAAAACTTTATTCACTTTAAACGTTCCACATAAAAAACATTAAAATCCCATGCAATTGCAATATCAAAAACAGATCTAAATTAATTTGATGTAGGTAAATTTATATTAAACAAAAATTTCGTAAATTTTATAGTAAAAAAATAAAAAAAGTGAATTTATATTGACTTTATTTCCAATTTGTTTGGCTATGATTTTAGACACAAATAACTTGACGGCAAATGTCAATTTGGCTATGGCATTAAGCAATGTTAAACCTTAAAATTTTCAAATTCAACTAATTTATAAAAAAATACTTTTCGGTAAGTGTCAATTTGCGTTACATAGGGTCTGACGCCGGTGTTACTTGACCATTTTTCATGGCTCATCTTCATAAGCTCTCAGTTTATAGTTTTCATGAAAAATTTATGGATATTAAGAACCTTTATTATTTTTTTATGTCAGAAAGTGACTCTAGACATCCACAACAAGCAAATCGCAAGTTGCAGATGCGTTTGCCTACCTTTAATGGACAAAGAAGGGGTAAGACAGGAAAGACGATGTTTTCTTATCCTATCCACCCCCTCCCTCTCCAATTCTCTGTCCCAGAAAGGATAGGAAAGGGAGAATTTTTTTTGTAGAAGGTGGCAAAGGTGCAAGCGGATCACCTGATGTGAAGTGAGCGCTACCCATACCCATAGACATCCGCAACAAGCAAATGTGTTGCAGATGTATTACCCAACTATAATGGACAGAGAAGGGCATACACAGGAAAAATGATATTTCCTTTTATCCGCCAACCCCCTCCCGTTCAACGCTCTTCCCGTTCTCATCCTATCCTTATGAGGGAAGGGGAAGAGGACTGAAATTAGGATTACTGAAATTGGGCCTCACTCATAGACGAAGAAGACGCACAATACTTCTACTTCACGTCTATGTTCTGTGAGGTGGTGGTATGGTACCGATCGAGCCGGCCCATTCGTGCAACAGATGTTGTTGCAAGCTCTACCACTGCTAAACTAAATATTTTCAATTTTACGAAGTTGACATGCAGTCGTTCCTACATTTGTAATGTTTTGACGTCACAGTTTTTGCGGGTCATAATAATTTTTGTTCGATTTCATTCAAGATAAAGTTAAGATAAAGCCGGTTATTAGTATCTTTAATCGTTGTTTATTTTTTCAATAGAAACATGGTTCTCGCATGAAGTGCTCGGCGTGCAAGATCGTCGCTCATACAGCGTGCATCGACATTCTCATGGACCGGATGCAATTCACCTGCAAGCCGACCTTCCGGGACGTGGGCGTGCGCCAGTACCGTGAGCAGACGCTGACCCACCACCACTGGGTGCACCGGCGTTCCGAAAAGGGCAAGTGCAAAGCTTGCGGCAAGGTAAGTGTAATACGAACGTTGGCTATTGTGTTAAGTAATGCACTTTACAATTTTCAAACTCAAGTAATTTTTTCCGTGCCAACATTATGCTAACTCGTCATAAATCTTGCAGCGTGTTTTAACTAAGTTAATTAAGATCATGTCCAACGTACCGCTATTAAATGTCGTTAATGAAGATAATTGATATGAAACGAGAATTAGTGAAATTATTAAATTAAAGTCTAATACGCGTTGAAGATTTCATTTAAATAGGATGAATAAATTCAATCAGTATCAATTCAAGCGTTATGATCACTTAAGAATTAATTTTATGTAACATACAAAACAAAGGCTTTAATATTTTTAGGGAATATTTTTAGTAATTGTACAACGAGTACGCGTAGGTAATATAGAAACAGATGAAGCCAGAAAAGGCAGAAGAAGATGTGTGGCAAGACCGTGTGTTGTCGTCATCTTCATTCCTAAGGGTACGTCCAGATCTGACAAATGCGCCGCGAATGTACAACTCGCGAGATGTTCGCGAACTGCGCTCTCGCAGTTGCTGCAATTGTTTGATGCACCTCTATAACGCAACTCATGCAAAGCTTTTAAAGTGCTAGCGCGTGACACGCTAGCTGCGCGCATGCATACTGCGCTGTGTGGGCGGGGGGAAGTGAATGATAGACCACGCGCCGCTCTTGCGCCGCTCACGCACGGCGCGTAGGTTGCTCGCGAACACCGCGCGGGCAGTGCAAGCAGAGCGTACGAACGTAAAACACACGCGAGAGCTCTCGAGCTGCGCTTTCGCCAGATGTGGACGCACCTTTAGGCTAGGCGCGCACTATGACTTTTCGCCACGCCGCGGAAAACGCTAATTTGTAAATTATAACTTGTTTGAGTCGCGGCGGTTCATTGTCTTTCTGTAACACAGCATAGAGTTTCAATTCTGATGGTATAGAAGGAGACTTGTAGTTTTTTATTTTATTTGTCGCATATAAATATGGCGCAGGTTTTTCGCCGCTCGGCAAAATACTCTTAGTGCACGCCTGACCCAAATAAGGAAAAAAAAGCGTTGTTTCTATAGCTTTAAAGTAGAAAAATGCATCAAATTTGTACTAAACAACTACAATTATTCCAACGAGAATTCTCCTTGGTTTATCAAAAACAAATTTATAAAACACTTATAGTATTCGTAAATAACGTGGACTTTTAACTGTTAAATCAGTTAAATTTGATGTTTCAAGCCGACCGTCAGCTGGGCTGTCCACGTCCAGTTTATGAAGCACTACTAATAATACTCGTAATCGTACGTAATTGCCTCATGACCGACCGGGTTTTATCCACAACCATTAAAAGGAACGGACGTACAATCAATCTGACCTTTGACAAAATTGGAAAAGTGAAATTGTTCATTATTTTAAAGTCAAGGGTCGGTTACTGTCACCGTACACTTTAGTTTCTTACCGTTATCTTCAGTTAAATATTTCTTCTTCAATTTAAAAGGTCTCTAAACGAGGAAACCAAAATAACACAAATATGTGTCGGGCGTTCCACGGCAGTAGTAGTAGTAGTAATAAGTAGAAAAAAAAGAAAAAACCTAAGCGAAGCGGGTGTTGCGGCTAGTATTAATATGCAATGATAAAACCTTAAAATAAATAGATCTTACGTGTCAGTCATCTAGAACCTTATTCGTATGAATTCGTGTGTTTGTGTTGAAAACAACCGTTGTATGTAGTTATAGTGTTTGTGGGTTTGTAGCGCGTGCGGTGTACATTAAAGGCGTGTTAAAACCTCACGTATTGTCAGCCGCCGACTGTGAGTGATCGTTGAGCAGTTTATGGTTTTTCTATTAATGTTTGAATTTTGTTCACATCAAACCCACGTCATTATTCTATAGACAGTTTTTAACTAATCGATTATGAGGATGTTTCGCTGCTTTCGGTATATTTCGCGTGTGAGACGAGATTCAATACTTAATTGATATTAAAACTATTTATTTTTTTCCATATATATCAAATTGTCATACGAATCATCATAGCACACTATAACTTAAACTATAAAAATGTCTTACCAGAAGTTTGTGAACTATGAACTATGTAGCTGGTTTCCGCTACTTATTTGAATGTCCTGTTGCTTCTTCAAGGTTCTGTCTAACTACTAATGGTATATCAATTTTCATCGAAATCTGTTTGGGTAGATACAAAGATGAAATAATTCAAATCATCACCTATTTAAGCGTTTGATTTCTGCGACAAATGATAATCTTTATCCGTTCACAAGGAACAATATCTGAATTATATATTAATATATATCAAATCCCGATTCAGTGACTTAGACCATGTAAATGTAACAAAACAATAAGAGCGACAGTTGATTTCGTATTAACTATATTAATATCGATTTTAACAAGTCTACGTTACGACGGGTATAAAGCATTTATTAAAAACTTGTTTGCTTATAGAAAATATTCCATCCATCCTGTTGTCACGGCTGTTTAATGGTTTTTCCTCATGTAGTAGAGCTATAAAAACACTTGATCTGTTGCAACATAATAAAACGAAGGCCCCGTTGATTAGCACCACGTTACATACCATAAAATTTGTTTTCATTTCGATTATGAATGATCGTTTAGAAACATCAAGTCGGGTCACCCTGCTAATACCCCCCCTTCATCGCTCACCCCGACGCGACCTTTGGCGCCCACGTTTCTCCTTATTTTGATATCATTTGCATTTGCGTCGCATGCGACACGGCACGTGCTGCCGAAGCTCTACAACGCAAAATAAAAGTTTCATTTTTAATGACGTGTTAGCATATTGCACGCATGGCGCATGCATATTTAAGCACAGCTAGGCTACATTTGTGGAGTACGTTCATTTTTTTATAATTTGTTTTTGTATGTAACGTTTGAGCGTGTTTTAATGGCTTCAATGTACGCTTTGTGATTTAATATTTCTAATATATCAGATCAATAAAGAATAACCAGGGAGTGTTTAGTTTATTTATGACATGTAGTTAGTTTTATATCCATATAAATCATTTCATAGAATTATGATTTATATGAATATATAATAAAATTCTGCTTTTAGTACTTAGAACAACAACAAAGTTAATCATATTTTATTCTGAAACAGGAATATTTATAAATAAATTGTAATTTATAAGAGCTTCAGTCAGAATGACGAAGCAGGACATTATTATACGATTCGGACACACTAATATTGCTAACGAATTTTTAATATAAATTAGATCATAATGTTTTGGTAGTTAATTTACAAATTATTTTGGATATTACCGTATTGTCATTTTTAAGTATGCATATTACAGTATTATAATTTTAAGTTTATATATTATTTATATGGATGTGTTACTTTTGGTTAATGCATTTAGTTATGTTTGTTTTATTAATTTTGCATGTTTGTTGCATGGTTGTTCTGTTGTCACAGTCATACCGGCGCAGCTGCTGTGGGTGGTGCATAACAAAACAATCTCCTGTAGACAAGGCTATGGAAGTAGCCAATGATAACAGTGATCGTGTGGGTATACTCAATGTGCCGCCTACTGCGAACACATTGGTGCTTTGCTTGTTGTTGCATTTTTGTTTCTAATAGCGCTATTTGGCATTAATGAAATAAAATGTTAACGAATTCAGATATATTAGTGTGACCTCGATTAATGATGTGTCATTTGTTTTCAGTCGTTACAAGCAAAGTTATCATTTAGCTCGAAAGAAATCGTAGCACTAAGTTGCTCGTGGTGTAAGGACGCCTATCACAATAAAGAAAGCTGCTTTAACCTCCAGCGAATAGGAGAGGAATGCTCGTTAGGTAAAGAAAGAAATTATATTATAATATAATAAATATAAATATAATAATTATATTTCATAATACACTTGATTTTACATCATAAATTTTACACTTCATTTATTTTTTTAAAAGATATATCAAAAACTTTAAGGAATTTTAATTTTTAGGCTCTCAATCTAATATAATAGTCCCGCCCTCATGGATCGTGAAATTGCCAAGAAAGGGAAGCTTTAAGTCGTCGTTGAGGAAATCGCCTAAAAAGAAAAATGCCTCAAAGAAAAAAGGCAAAGATTCAAAGAACGAACACAAACCATTCGTTATCAAGCCAATACCGACGACGAATGTGAAGCCGGTGTTGGTTTTTATCAATCCCAAAAGTGGAGGCAATCAGGGTGTCAAGCTGTTGCAAAAGTTTCAGTGGCTGTTGAATCCGCGTCAAGTTTTCGATCTCACTCAAGGTGGACCAGGGCCTGGGTAACTATTATTTTAATATAAAACCTATTATTAGTATTGTATATCTATGTAGTATTTATAAACTTAGGCGATAATGATAAATATTAGAAGTAATGTAAAATATTTTTTTTACACTTTTTTTTTAGACTTTTTAAAGAAATAAGGTAAGAGTAAGTCAAGTGAGATATGTGTATGAACTATTATTATCCCACTGTATCTAATCCTCAAAAATATGATGAAAAATTGAACAGTAACTTCGAATATCCTTTCGTTCTTTAGCTGACAAAAGCAATGGCAAAGAACGATTAAAATCTTCAGAGCTCGCTGCGCCAGTCCACGGCTTAATAGAACGATCTCAGAGATTGTTCAGCTAATGGGAATTGGGAGTCTATCCGATTCATCTGCAGAGTGTCCGTAAAGCTCTTTCGTCATTTATCAATTGGAATTATTCGATGCGACTGAACTATGGACTCGCAAACGATTAATTTTAAAGTTTTCCTTCGACAGTTTAACCTGACGAAATAATAAATTGATTTCATGAGTTATTGTTCTACCCACGTCTCGTCTATTACACGTAAATTGAAATTGACTACTCTCACCAATATATATTGTTTATTCTAAAACTAATAATCCACTAATGAGCCAAACCCCCGATACATAAATGTTTTTTAATGTATTTGAAATTTATTACAACAACCTAACTGAAAGGATTAAAGCGTTTGGACGCGTTAAATTTAATCCTTTTGTTCCATAAAACTCGTGCCGTCATCGGACAAATACCTATTTTAAACTTGAAAATAACGTTTTAATTTAAATAATGATAGAAACATGCCGATAGGGAAACATACTGTTAAAAATTATATAATATAGACAATATTCTGAGACATATGTGGCCCAAAAAAATCATAATACTTTTGATCGTTCTTTTTTATCAAAAGGAATACTTAGATTTACTAACACTAGTAAGTCTTCCTTTGCTATTGAAAATACCATAATAAAATTTGTAACTACAAAACGATATTATTTAATTTTAATTCTTATGAATTTATTCCTCAACAGTCTCGAAATGTTTCGCAAAGTGCCGAACCTACGAGTGCTAGCATGCGGCGGCGACGGTACCGTGGGCTGGGTGCTGAGTGTACTGGACCGCATCGGGTCGCGGCCGGCGGTCGGCGTGCTGCCTCTCGGCACCGGCAATGATCTCGCCAGGGCGTTAGGATGGGGCGGGGTAATGTCACATGCATTAAATATGTTGCCTTCAAAAATTACGATCTATATCAAACTCCAATATCAATCTTTTTTATGGAAGAAGGAGAGTCGTATTTATTTACAACTTTTAACAGATAATTTCCTCAATCGTATTGTGAATTTACTGGAATTGATTTGGATTAATATTTATGATGGTTATTGTTGGTTTCCCGATCACTCATTATTTATGAAAGAAGGTTGGAAACGAGCAGGTGGTTCACGTGAACTGACTGCCGCCACTAGGCACCGGAAGCAATCAGATAAGTTGAAGATGCGTTGGTAGCCTTTATATAGGGCAGAGGAGAGGTGGAAATAAGAATTTGAGGAATGGAATGAAATGAACAGCGGCTAAATTTTGAATATCGAGTCAAACTTTAATGGAGTCTACGTAGTCTTGCAATCTTGTATCGCGTCATTTTTGATTTTGATTGATTAAATTGTTAAAAAACGAAACAGCCAATATGTAGAGTATCAATTTCATATCTAAAAAAGCGAAAATTGTCTAAGTTTACTTTTATATTATAAAAAATTATATTTATAA
Organism: Papilio glaucus; assembly: GCA_000931545.1. Lineage (NCBI taxonomy): Eukaryota > Metazoa > Arthropoda > Insecta > Lepidoptera > Papilionidae > Papilio > Papilio glaucus. Next base: position 28,499 of record JWHW01003531.1, read on the forward strand.
AAAAAACTTTGATAGAATTTGAAATTAGATAGAATATTCTTTATGTGACAGGGTTATGAAGATGAGCCAATATCGAAAATACTGGCACATATCGGCGAGAGTGATACTGTACTTCTGGATCGCTGGCAACTCACGGTGGAGCCGAACGCAGCGGCATCTGGCGAGGACACTAGCAACGCCAAACCTGACTTACCTCTCAACGTTGTTAACAACTACTTCTCTTTCGGCGTCGACGCTCACATCGCACTAGAATTTCACGAAGCTAGAGGTATGTGCCAACATATTGAATTCACGTGTAAATTATATTTCCTTTGTATTGTATGTTTTTATCTTTGAAACATAATTAAAGTATAATGGCACTGTTTCAAAATTGTGATTTATATTTCATTAAAACAAAAAAAAATAAGCTATGTTTAACTTATATATTTTCTGTTTTTTAACTACTCATTGTATACTAATGTATCAATAACATAAATAAAATTTAACTATTATTTTTTAACAGGTGCTTTAAAAATGTAATGAGTTACAATTTCATGTAAGCCTTCCACAAAGACTGTGTACCGTTAATTTGTTAGTCAGAAATAAACACAATTGAAATAGCCTTAGCCCATTTTTCATTCATCTTTGGTAATAGAGGTCATTGTGATATCTCTCACGGTTTTAGCGGTTAAGGTCACGCACGCCTCTTAAATCGAGTATACAAATGAAATAAAACTATACAAATCTTATTTCATACAATCTTAAAATACTAATTCAAAACTGTCTCATTACAAATGTACTATTTATCTTTATAACACACAATTATTTATGTTATTTTTAGGATTCGAGATTTAAACTGCTTGTTTTATTTTAGAGGCGCATCCAGAGAAATTTAACTCTCGCATCAGGAATAAGCTGTTCTATGGCACGGCGGGCGGCAAGGACTTGATGCAGCGCAAGTGGAAAGGTCTGGCGGAGTTCGTCACCATGGAGTGCGATGGAAAGGATCTCACGCACGTACTCCGCGAACACAAAGTACATGCGATCGTATTCCTGAACATTCCCAGGTATTTACTTATTATTTTAGTGTCTTTCCGTATCCAGGTATTGAATTTTTAATGTCTTTCTATACGCATACTGACAGATAAGACTTACACTAACTTCCACTCTTTAAAAAAAAAGCGGGGCTATACTAAGCTATATCAAGGTTAGTCAAGAGCAAGAGGTTTTACTATTATTTTATTTCAGTTACGGCGGTGGAACCCATCCGTGGAACAAATCTGGAGGTGCTCATGAACCGTCTACGGAAGACGGCTTAATAGAAGTTGTAGGTTTAACTACCTATCAATTGGTACGTTAATATTTATCCTTTCATTATTAAAGGATAATATTATTGTTTGTTAATTAATTCAGTAGATGAGTGCTTACCTAAGATTTAAAAAATATGATAGCTCTGTCACTCTAATGGAATGGACTGACTTATTATAGCTCCAATGTAGTGTACTGGATGGATCAGTTCAACGATACTACTTATTATTTAGATTAAAAGAAATAACCAGGACGTGTCTTCAGGTATTCGACCCACTTCTTGATTAAGACAACTGCAACCCTCTCGAAAGTAGTTGAAATTCGAAACGACGATTGTAAAAGTTACATGTCATGTGAATGATATCTTCGTTTTCAGCCTCTATTACAAGCTGGAGGTCACGGCACTTGTATAACGCAATGCAAAACAGCAAAAATTGTAACAACCAAAGTTATACCAATGCAAGTGGACGGAGAAGCATGTCGGCTGGCTCCCTCGGTCATTACTCTCTCAATACTGAACCAAGCGATCATGCTCGCGAAACGGAAGCCCGGTCGAGTGCTAGCGCCGTGAGTTACCAAATATATTCAAATTTCTCATCGATCAATACTAACTTTTTTCCTTGCACGATGCGGAATGAGCATGGTAGTAAAATAATTTTTGTAGATAAACTTCAAAATGTAGTCCTTAGAACAAAGATCCCTAAACACTATAACCGAAATTGACAAAAGAATACTTGAGTGTTCTGAACATGAATAAATAGCACGGGGAAAGAAATTCAAAAGATATTGTACAAAAATGACTCGAGTGTCGCAAAAGAACTCCCTCGGCGACCGTTTGTCACTCAGATAGCGGACATACTAATGGGGCATATTTATACTTCAATAAATATATTTAACATAAAATGAACGAGGTTAGGTTAGTAGAAAATACAAATCTTTCTTATCTCTTAATAGTATCTATGCTCCTAGGATTACACTTGTAACATTCTTACACAATATAACATTTTTCTTTTAGTATCGTTTATAACTTCTAGAATACCTTCGGAAATCAATGTTATATTATTGTATATGTTTAAAGATGTATGAAATATTTAATTTAAAAATTATTGCCAAACCGAACTTTTTTATAACTTAGTAAACTCCAGATTCATGAAGATATTTTTCATGTTAGAATATTTTGGATAAGTTTAAGGATTTTTAAGCATAAGCATAAAAAAATAAAGGTATTTTTGTCTTAGTTACGACACATAATTAATCTTTAATATTTTGTACGCAAAGAAAAAGCCTCCTCTAAATTATAACAAATTTTTACAGACAAACGACGTTAGATAAATTGTCGCTCACTGTGAATCTCATAACAATGGTCGATTACGAGAGGCACCACTACGATAAAGAACTTCTTGCAAATACAGGTACTAACAATAACTTTGAACATTCTCCTTTTGCTTAAAAAATATCAAACAAATGATGTAAGAAAAATTTAAGCGATTCCGTTTTTGTTTATTAATTAGTAGAAGTAAAACGACTAGTTTATATTATACGAATAACGGTAACAATTAGTATATATTTAAGCTTTGTTTCCTGCATATTATATATATTAAGTTGATACTACCTTAGGTAGTATAACTCAAATATAAAATTTTATTTTAATTAAATCTTGATCATAAACGATATCAATATTCCATTATTACTAATTGCAATTATTAAGTATATTTTTCTACTGCTTAAAATATACCTATTTGTCTGTTTGTTGTGAGGCTTGAGCTAAATTTTATTTAATCATTTCTTATCTTTACAGCGGAACGTATTGGCATTTTAGAAGTAAATCCGTCGGCTGACTTGGAACAGATGCGGTCCCTCATCCAGAATATGATTAAAGAATCTCAAACGTATTCAAGCATTGTCGATTGGTGGTTTGTTGACTGTGAGTTCCGTCACTGTTTTGTAAGATAAGTCGGTCGTTAACCTCTAAGCCAAAGTCTACCGTGTGAATATTAAAAATCCTGAAGACAATAAAATATTTTCTAAATACAAGGCTTCACCTTGTATTTAGAAAAATATATTAAAAATAACTTCAATAAATTTAATCACATACTTCATTCTAATCGGGATAAAATAATAAATGTTAATGCAATGTATGTTTTATCATATTTTACTGTGCATTAAGCAAAAAGTATTACAATTTAGTCGTAACAAGCCAGCTATAATTCTAAAGATGAACCACCGTAATATGAATTTAACTTTATTGTCATTTAAATTCCTTAGACGATTCCCTCGAATAATACAACTAGAAGTCAAGCTATTGAAAAATAAATTAGTTGAGCCAAACTTTACAGATTATTGCTTCAGCCGAACTTCTAGGTTTTATTAAATAACTTACAAGACCGACCGAAGTTGAGGCGTTAAAGGTCTCGCAGGTATTGTTAATTAGCAATTCAAGAACTTATGTACTTTTCATAGAATTTGATGCCAAATAAAAATGAAAAGACACAATCTCATGACTTTATCCTTAAGAGAAAGACCAGTGATATCCAGGTTGTAGAATAGGATATCCAGAAAGGAGGATGTTTAAATTTGAAGAGCCTCACTATGACTCGTGTGGCTCGTGGAGCGTATAACCTACATCTACCTAATTATACCTTGTTTCACAGCAAGATAAAAATTCGTAAATTCCAAAATATTTTCGAATAATTAATTTTTCCCGTCTTACCTTACAACTTTAGCCACCCATATTACACAATTTCGATTCACTTTATCTCACGATTTTCACAAAATTACAACATTTTCAATGAAAGTATTAAAAGTGTAATGGCCGCCATGTATGGCAAATGACGTTTGTTTTTATCCAATAATCATATCTTGCAATAAAACAAGGTACTATGCGTATGGTATGTATTACTAAATATAAGTATTAATTGCTACATATATTAACCCTTCGATAAGGAGGTTGTGATAAAAGAAAGATATAGTATAATGTTAAGAAAAAATTTTTTATTTATATTTTGCAGCGGTTACGGCGGAACGTTTCTTTCGAATAGACAAAGCTCAAGAGAATCTCCACTACGCGACGGACATCGGGCACGAGAATATCTACATACTGGACGCGGCGCCGCAGACTCCGGACACGGAGAGTACGGCGCACCCGGAAACCACCGCGACGCCCTCCTTCGACCGCACCGGACCCTCCGTCTCGCTGGATACCACCACCGGACTGTCGGTCTCACTAGATATATCACAGAGCGTTGATACCCCGAGTGCTGGAGTGTCGTTGGATGTTCCGGAGTCTCACGCGAGGTTTGACAAAATAAAATATATTTATTTTCGTACTATAATATATGCAATAACTTGTCCAAAGGTTTTTATCACAATAAGTAAGTCTGCGTTAAAAATCAAGCCTTTTAACTTGTGGAAAATGCGTCTTATGCATGTCTCCTGTTCGGGGCAACAGGGGGGTCTGTGGGGCGTACCCACAAAAACCACGCGTTCCCTCATTGTGTGGGCGCCGCGGGAGCATGACAAGCACATGACACCGCGACGCCCGCTGACCGCCCCGGGATGGGGCTTACTGCGCCTTTAAAAGGGCGCCGCGCCCCAAGGGGGTGTGGGGCGCTCCTAGGAGACGACACCGTGCAATGCAGGTTCAGGAGTCTCCGCCCTCCCCCGCTGATGCCGCCTTGAGTTTTTTTATTGAGGTTCACTCCTCGTGGCCCCCGTCTTGAAAAAGACAGACTGGAATTACGCGAAATACAAGGGGAAAAGTTGCAAGGGGAAAGGTTCCCTTCCCCTCGCCGCATCTGCAGTGCGACCCCGCTGAGTCGCGGAGGATAGAGCGAGGGGCACACCGCATTACCAACACTCTTCTCCCTCCGCGACTCACCCTCACTGCGGGACGAGTCTCTTAGCTTCACCATGGGTGGCTGACGCCCACGGTTATTGAGCCCCACCGCTACGACAAGGCGAGAACCCGGTCGGAGGGTCAAAGTCACGCCTAACATATCGCATCTCAACGGCATTAACTCTACTAGAATGTTTTGCCTCTCATGCTCAACTCTCATTTCCATACATACGTATAACATATGCGACAATAAAGGAGTTTCATGAAGAAACCTTTTCGTATGCATAAATAAGCAATGGCAAAAATTAAAACGTTTTATTGTTTGCCAAATAGTGAATCTGGTTTGGGGAGTCCTGCAAGGACGTCTGACGAGCCGCAGACACCGCCGTCCGCTGCACCCACGGCACCCTCCTCCCCGGCACTCACCGCTCCCAAAATATCCCTCTCCCCCTCTCCTAGAGCACCCATCTCACGGTCAATCACTCCCAAACTGTCCGCCCAAGATACTAACTCCCCGCCTTTGTGTACAAGCCCGCCGGCCAAAGAAAACGAGGCAACTCGCGACTCGATAGCGCGGTTCAAGACGTAAGTTTGAATTAACTTTATAGTGTCATGTAAGTATGGGTACCGTAACAACTCTTCACAAAGGATAGTCCTATTTTGACAGCTGTCAGAGCAACGTCCTGAGTGATGTGAATCGGCAACAAGATTAATAGATTTAAAATTTCGAGGCTATTATTGGGTTATTTACTTTTACGTCTTAAAAATGTTTTTTTATTATACGATTTTTTGTGTGTCCTAGCAGGGCTTGGATATTATTGGTTTTGTTAGAAAATTATTGCAATTAAAACTAAGAATAATTCCCATATACAAAATGATAGCATTATTTACAGTATCTTACAAGGATTTGAACTCATCACAGGCAGTGTGTAAGTGAAAGATGTAAACAATACTGGTATAATATAAATTGCTAATTTCCTTATACAGTAATAATAAATTACTATTTAACTAAAAATAAATTAAAAATAGCTGATGTGTTAATGTAATATTCTTTCTATTATATTATTGTCTTATTTATTTTATTACATTTTTTTAGATAACCTAATTATTTTGACTTGTAGTTCTTCTAAATGTGAAGTATAGTAAAGGCAAACTTTCACTTTAAAACGTTAAATTAAATTTAGTTTAGTCGTAGCAATAAACATTGCCATTCTGGCAGTTTCGTGTAAAATAATCGATTTTTCTGTTTTCTTCTCATGCTAGTAGAAATGCAATATTTTACACGAGTTATGTAAATGTGGCAAAATAATAATACTCCTAAGAGCACTGCACGTTTTGCTGCAAAAAAATATTTTTGACGTTTTGTTTAGAGTTGTTTTTTATAATTTACATGTACACTTCTTAAATTAACTTTACTGTCTTCTCTGTTTATCTGTCTTGAAAGGACACTTTTAGTGTAGTGTTAGATTTGTTAGGCTTCTGATGCTATAGATGTAGCCCACTTGTTTGCTGTTTTGTCTGCACTCTACTTCTTCTTTCTTCTATTGCATGCAGCATACACGAAAAACTGTTTGGACTTGATCAAGAAGTGTTTGGCTATAGGTGAGACGTTACTTAATTATGGTTACACGGTAGACTAGTTACTTTGTTTTTATTAAATTAAATTACTTAATAGATATTTAACAATTAGGAGTTTTAAGATTTTTCTAATACTTAAATAAAAGCGTTAAATATTTTTATAGTGCTTACTTAATTCGTTATTATATGAATAACTCAACTTTTGTATTCATCATAATAAATTGTATTATTTCCGAGAAAGTATAAAACTTAGAATTCATTGCCATTTTTATTATTTTTATTTACATAAGACAGAAATTATAAGTAATGATATTTATATGAAATAAAATATTATTAGATTATGTTAATAAATTTTGTTGCAACGGCTTGTACGTAAACTTACATACAAAATGTTTTTGCGTAGTCAGAGCTCTTCATATATACATTTTTAAAATCAAATCTTTAAATTTTCAGGTATATGATACTTTTTTCTTTTGATTCTTCATGAATAAGATATCAATTGTTTCAGGAATTTATTGGAAAAGACATCCGACGCTCTTCTTAAAGCCGCTAAAGTGGGAGATCTGAGAATGGTAAGATTAATTTTATAAATATTGTATTCTTTTACTTTATATAGTTTTATACTTTCCTACCTGATATACCTGAGCAGATTCTATACGGAGAAGTTGAGGAGAGGATGGGGCTTAATAGTAAAGTATCCATTATTTAATAGGTGAAAGACCTCCATGCAGCCGGGTACTCGCTGCTGTCAATCGACGCCACCGGTCAGACCGCACTCCACATTGCAGCGCGGTACGGTAACAAGGAAGTGGTAAAGTACCTGATTGCATGCGCGCCGACTGCTATACTGAACATGCGCGACAACGAACGAGGTCAAACTGCTCTGCACAAAGCGGCGGCTCACAAAAGGCGGGCGATATGTTGCATGCTGGTGGCCGGAGGAGCGTCCTTGACGAGGCAAGACCAAGCGGGTCTCACGCCGCGCCATCTCGCTCTGCGTGCCGAAGACCATGATTTAGCGGCCTATTTAGAAAGTAAGTGTGCTAGGATAAATAAATAAATATGCGCTCACGCCCGTAACCCAAAAGGAGGAAGGCAGAAATCATGGATTTCCATTTGGCACGATCCTGGCACACCTCTCTCGCCTCTTCTACATTCATACATCTACGCGTACATTCTCGTCGGTTATGGGTGCTCCTTATTTTTAGTAAGCTACTAATCTGATTGATATAAGTTCCCCTAGGGCGTCCCCTATCAACACTGCCACTCACTTTCGCTCCCTAAATGTCTTTCGTTATTCTCTCTTCATTCATCCTAGGTTAACAGCAGGCATATTGTACATAACGAACAGATTGTGAATAATTATTTTAATTCGATGTTACCAAAACTATTATTACCCTCAACGAAACTCGTAGAAGTAAAATCTAGTAGAGGAATGTTCCACTTTACGTTTCTCCATTTTTTAAGTAATAAACAAGCTCAAGGTTTTATTTCAAGATTAGATATTTATGGTAACAATAAGCTATACGCTCTTTTATTGCCATAAATATGTTTTCCGAAAAGCATGTTATATGCATGTCTCTACAACTCTTGAGGTTCAACAGTGATAGACCGGCTCAACCAGTGAATTACTACGACCTCACAGAAGACAGCCGTGAAGTAAAGGTATACTGCGTTCCGTCTGATGAGTGAGGTGCCGGAGGCCTAATTCTTATCCTCTTTCTATTACCATCCATTTGTAATAAGGGAAGAATAGGAAGGGGAGGAGGATTTAATAGGGGAGGAGGATTTAATAGAGGAAGAGATACATTGGGAAAGAAATATCACTTTTTCTGTTTCTCCCCCCTCTGTCCATTAAAGGTAGGCAACGCATGCATCTGCAACTCATTAGCTTGTTGCATATGTCTATGGGAGCGGTCACTTAATATCGGGTGAACCGATCATTTGCCACCTTTAAGTATAAAAAATAATATTACTTTTACGTTCGAAGATTATATTGGATTTCCTTTCCTTTTCTACGAACGAACGAACTGGCAGATTATAGGATTAGTTTTTTGTTTTAAGTTCATGAAATGAAAACATTTTTTCAGGTCAAGAACATTTTCAACTAGTTTCCGAGGACTTGGAAACGGCCGTTTGAAAATTTAAAATCACTTCATCTAAAAAATCTGAAATGCAATGAATTGAAACAAATGAAACGACCACTTTAAGTACACAAGGATACATAATATCTAAATGATTAAGACTACTTAATATTGAATATTATACTCAAACCAAAAGTGATATTCAGAAATTGTGCTTTTATTATTTCAATTAATATTACATTTTCATATAAAATTATAATCTTTCTTTAAATTTTTAATAATAATAAATATTTCAATTATGATATTTTATTGTAAAATTTAACTATTTGATAGAATAGAATTGAACGAAAGTAATTCCTAATAATAATTTGTGGCGATCAATGTTTGAGCCCTACGTCCAGCAGCGGAAATTTTTTGGCTAAACAGAAGAAGAATAATGCCTCTCTACTGAAATAAAAACCAGGACAAATGTCAGGGACAGAAAAAAGATTGTGCGATCTTACTTAAACCATTTTTTCAGTAATTTTTCCCGTAATTAAATTGTGATTTGTATTTACCTAATTTAAAGAGTCCACTGCATTAAATTTGTGAAAGCTCGTGCATAATTTTTAATTAATTTAGGATAAGTATGACCCATAGTATCATTAACAAACAATTTAAAAAGTATTGTGTAGAGAGAGTTTCAGCACGTTTATTGCAATTGATTATGATTGATTTAATGGATTACCCTGTCAGCGTTAATCTTAGAACATCGATATGCCTTAAGTGAAGATTATTTCGTTTGCCATTTAGTCAACAAATAATGTTGTTCGCGTCGCTTGATTAGCGTTTTCTACAAATGTGCGATAACATCCATAATAAATTATTCTGTAATTATGCCGAAGTTTTGACAACTGCGGCAAAGGTTGTGTAATAAAGCGTGCTGAGAATCGAAAGCAATTTAAATCACTTGTTATTGCTGTTGTTTTGGCTAGTTTGTAGTTCGAAGAATTAGGTCTCGTTAATATTAAACTGCTTTTATTAAAATTATATTATAAAAAACATTGTTATTATGTGCTTAATTTATTAATAGATAAGTCGATAAATGATTAGTACCAATAACTTCTCAATTTCAAATTAGCCAACGATATCGCATATGAAAATATATTGTTACTGATTCCCGTAAAATTTAAATCCGACAAAGTATTCTGTCATTGTTCTTATGTAATTTGATCTCAAGCTTGTAGATCTACTTATATTTCTTAACACCATTTTATTTATATTTAATAATATGTCGCATTCCTAAACTTTGCGCGTTTCTATAGTTGACTTACACTGAGTGAGCGCTGTGGGTTACTATTTCCAGTGCCGCTCTCATTGTCCCAATTGGTGTATTTGTATTTGATATTTATCTGGTAAGTTTTGTGCAGGTTGAATATTTTGTGTATTTTATTATGATGACTGTAACGCAAGTACCTCTACGTATAGATTATGTAGTCAATAGTTTTAGTATTAAACGAATTTACTCGTACTATTCGCTGGTAAGCGAACAATGAAAGACAAAGCTGTGAGATATTTGATCTTAATGTAAAAAAGTAAGTTCATTCTAACAATAAGTGCGATTGCGTACCCTCGCCCCGCTGCGCCCTTCCGTTACTATAAAACATAGTGTTGAGCGCTGTCAACTTTATTATCTTTGAATCGTTGGATTAAATCAAGAGCTACGATTTTATTTTAAGATCTGACAAGTAAAATATATTTTTCCTAAAATTGTAAAAAAATATTATTTTGCCGTATCCATCATAGTTTTTAACCGATATAAAAAGGAGTGAATTCTCAATTGTTTTTTTTTTAAGTTTCTTACCTCTGAACTTCGACAAAATATAAAATTCCGGATTCAGAGAGTGGTTCCAGAGTTATTCAGAACTTTTATGTAGTTTTACTGTTTTTAAATTATTGTATTCAACGAAAGCTAAGAAAAATTACTTTGTACAGCAACGAATCTCACATCGCATCTCACTTTATCTACTTTTATATACATATTAAGAAGCACCTCACTTTAGAATAAATCGTTACGAGACATCTGCGAATCTACATTTATCACCCGTTCGATTATTAATAAGTATTGATACATTAAGCTTGAGTGCAAACTATGCGTTTTAATATAAAGGCAATTTGGGTTATTTCAAAAATTATACTTCAAAAGTGTTTACTTCTTGTTGACACTCCACGTTCCCTAAATTATATACAAATGTTCATATATTGTACAGAGGTCTGTGACTAATAATAATGTATACAATGTATTTAGGCCAATTTAAATGTACTGCACTTTAAACACTAGTGATAGTTTCCTACTAGATATTACTAACTGACCCTTGTACATATTGTATCGGAGGCCTTCATTCGTGTATTGTATTAAATTAAATATCTCTTATGTACATAATATTAGTTCACTAGTATATTCCTCGACCAAATTCTACTTTAAATAATATTTCATAGCGAATATATCACTAGAAAATATATTTGGAACATTGATATCTAGAACTCCTTATGACGCTAGAAGAATAACTTTAACAATGTTATGAAGTAGCATGGCTTTATATTCTCTGGTCATTATAATTATTGATATTTTTAGACAAATTCATAATCTACACATTTTATAAATGGTACAAGCATCATGACGGTTTCATATAATACGGAATCAACTGTATTTGTGTACATTGCGACAACGAGGTACATATAGTCTTTAGTTTTGGACATGCCATTGGAATTTTAGGTCGTTACGATTTTACAATACAAAAAGCATTATATGAGTTTAAATTACTACAGTTTAACCAATGACGCCAATTCTATGGAAGTGTCATGTACGTTATAATGTTTCTTAAAACAATGTGCAGCTTACAATTCAGAAGCAAAACATAAAACTGATTCGTTGTCTGATGTTGCACACGCACCTAGATGACTAAACTGATTATAGCAACGGATAAAGTAACTTACTTATGTTGTTAGACTTTCACTTTATAATCTACCATTCACTTTTGTAAATTTTCAACTTTTTCATTAGGTTATTGTCCGGCATAATTTTAACATAGTAATATAATAAAAATGATATCGGAACATTCCATTAACATTGTATAGCATGTTACGAATACATTTTTTTTTATTAAACAATTGTAGTGTATATGAGAAATCCTCGGAAATGCTGATTTTCTTGTTGAAGTTGTTTTAGCTTTCAAATTATTTATGGGAATTATGTTTGAGTAGCAAAATTAATAAAAGCAGGCAATACTGTAGCATTCCAATTGTTATTGATACAAACATATTTTTATAATTAGTTCATGGCGTCGTTACTTTGTTAAGACTTCTAAAGAAGTTAATGTTTTTAAGGAATCATTTACAATGATGAATTAAATAAATTTTAAGATGACAACATGTTTGATTTGTACGTGTTTACGTTTGTTTTGTTGTTAGTTAATAATTAAATTGTTGTTTGAAAGTTAAACTTTTTGTGATGTTGAAAAACATTTTACTTTAAAAATGTGGATCGTTCTAGTTTAGAAAATCTCGTGTTATATCATTTAAAAATACAATTCCATTGCAATGTTCATTAAGTATTGTTTCTGTGTATTCATACAATGTTTCTGTTTAAAATACTTTCTGCTAAATTTAGATATTAGCTTGTTTTCTACATTTATGTGATTCTTAAATTGGAAAATGTCAAATGAATTTTACCTTCATCTTATGAAAAAGAGAACTTATTCAGTCGTGAGCGATTTTAATATGACTTCGACTGTTTTTATTATAAGATATTTAAAATTTGACTTAACATTTGTATTTACTATTGTAATTTGAATAGAATTTTGAAAGCACTTCTGTCTTATGGGTACATACTTATTTTTGCACTTGAAAAGTTACTATTTTAAATAAAGTTATTTAATGAAGTACACTGAAGAACAATAAATAAAAACGATGAACTATAATGGACTTTCATTGCTTCTCCTTAACTCAACGTAAATTTTAGGATATGTTACAAATATTAAAAACAGGTGGTAGAGCCCGCAACAAAATCTGTTGCACGAATGTGCCGGCTCGACCGGTGAAATACCACGACCTCGCACAAAACAGGCGTGAAGTAGAATACTTGTACTTCACGTCTTTCGTCTGATTAGTGAGATGCCGGAAGCCGAGTAATTTTCCCCTTCCAAAGAAGACACAGAGGATTTGACGCGGGAGCGGATTGATACGAAAAGGATAATATATCCTTTTTTTCTGTTTATCTCCTCCGTCCATTAAAGTTAGACAACGCAAATGCACCTTAACTTGTTGCAGATGTCTATGAAAAACAGTTACTTATAAGATGAACCGCTTGCTCGCTTGACACCTTAAAAAAACAGGTTCGAAATTTTATCGATAAGACGAACTTATATGGAACAGATTGGTGACATTCCAACGAAAAGCGATAAACATACCATCCAGCAAAGATAATGTAATAACTACGTTATTAAGAGTTTTGGCTTCAAACAAAAGAGTTATGTATTTTCTGACATAGTGTCAGTGTAAGAGCGGCCAGTATTGGCCCAACTAACCCGCCCACTACACAACTAACTAACCCAGGGTTGTCCAGCTATGACAGTTGACATTATTTTCTGGAATGACAACGGTCTTTGTAGTGCGTTTACGATCCTCCTCGATCGTGCCATCGCCGTCCATCATTACGCTCTTTCGGCCAACATTGGCCACTGCTGACCAAAGAGAATATACTAAATACCACTTAAAAAGACATACTGAGATTTGACATTAAGTAATCAATTAATATAGTTTAAATGTGTCAGTGTTATTATTTTATTTCTTTTAAATACATTAAAAAGCAATGAACGGATTATTCTTGTGGCTTAGTGTAAAGAATTTGGCGCATTATAGAATTTTTTTCTTCTTTTTTTATAAGCAATTTAAGTAATTCACGTACATAGAGCTGGATCAATAAATCCCCTCAAGCATATCGCGTCTTCCAACTCCTCCAGACAAATCTTATAACTCTGGTTTGTCATCGGAAAATTTTCCTCAAACCTCTTAACTTTAGTTTCTGGTGTAAAAATTGCTGTTTGTCACACTCTTCTTGGCTGGATCATTATCAATTTTCTTGAATTGCCCCCAAAACAATAACCAATTTTTGATGTTCCCTTCAATTTTTAATCTCTAGGGTGGGCTATTTAGTCTCAAATTGGATTTACTGTTATCGCCACTACTATTATAGCCGTACTATGATGATTACATAGATTTCGAGATGACTCCATCGGGCTTGATATTTCGACGTGATTCAATTCTTTCTCAAATTTATTTTCGTCGAAAAGCTGGTGGAAATTATAAATAAATATAAATATGCGCTCACGAAATTATAATTTCTTTTATCTCGCTGTAATATTTCGTAAGTTGGTCACATATTTTTTAACACTTTGTGGCCAGCATGTAGCTCGATAATTACCCGACCCGAGTAAGGTCAGTTTTGCATGAGTTAATTAAAGTATCGAGCAATCAAAATTAAAAAGCGTAAATATATATTGTAGAAGAAATAATGAGTTTCATTTCGCGAGCATGCTGCATGACACACTAACGCTGCTGGCCAGCAACCCGCACGACCCGCTAGCATCGACGAGAGTTTGTTGCTTAACAGACTTACGTCACCAGTCAGCAGAACTCTAGAAGAATCGAGAACAATACGGAAAATCTATAAAAGGCGATTCCTCGCCGGCATCGGGACTCTTTTGCTTTCTAACTATTGTCAAGTTAGGTTGTTACTCTGGCCGAATAGTGCCCGATTTATAATTAAATTCATTTTTTCATAATTGTTAGTCTGTCACAAGTCTAGTATTTTAATTCTTTAATT
>JWHW01003531.1:53165-65554 GCA_000931545.1 Papilio glaucus
ATAAGTACCGTTTATACATCATGTGCACTGAGTCTGGAAATTGTAGTTTGATATTACATACAGACACTTCAATTTTATTTATCTGTATAGATCACATAAATGTTTCGTCTCTAGTTCGAAAGAGATTAAAAGTGAAAATGAATAGGAAATGAGAAGCGTTTAGTCATTTAACGTTTCAACGGTGACATACCAAGAACTTTAATTAGAAATCTATTTCCAACCATTTTGTTAAATAATTATTTGTCAAATTTCATTATAAACGAATTCGAACTCGAAAAAAAAAATCGAAAAAAATTATCATATGATCACAATAATTGCTGATTACTCAGCAAAGGCTTAAGTTATACTTGTGTCTAAAGGAGGTTATATAACCAAATCTTTTATATTGCGAATTTACCTATGACGAATTAAAACTCTCGATGTCACCGTTGGAAATAAACGTGATTAGTTCGACCTAAATTCGGTTTATACGTTTAACGGAAGTTAGAGTTCAAAATTTCATTTCACGCACATAAATTTAACGCCGTTAGAGCAGAACTGAGTTTAAATTCTGAGCGGTCGATTTTTGGCGTTTAGCTATGTTAAAGCTTTTTCAATTTGACAGCTACATACTAACAAGACATTTGCGCTTAGCTTGAAGGCAATGATTACGCTTTGCGTCACAAACTTCGTTTCCGTGAATGCGATCAAATTGTACCTGGTGAAATCCGTTGAACGAAAACCAAAATTAGAATCGAACTATAAACTCTATTAAGTAAAACATAGTTTTGTTAAACTTGGTTTCTAATTCAAATGGTGAAATCGCCCTTTAATATTCTACGAACGTTTATAATTTTTATTCTCCCACTAGAGAATACGAACAAAACGTATGTATAACGTAAACTATTTTAGAAACTGACATCTGAATATAGTGATATGCTTCCATCCACTTTCATAACTGACTGCTGGACATACATTGTATGACATCAGGTGTTTGTTGCCGCATTCGATACAGTATCGTTACATTATGTCCCTTTGTCACATAAATGATGTGGGGTCGGTGCAGTAGGACCGTAGTACATACTGTATTGGTTTTGACCAATGTTTGTACGGCCGGCCGCATGCCAGACGCCGAGCCTCCTCGGGAATAACAGGTTGTACTTGATTCTTATTTTACCAGTGTGATAAAAAACAATTCATTTGCTGAGATAGTCAAATGTCGCGAGGCGCGAGATACATGTTTGCAGTAGGATAATAATATTTTAGAATAATTTAAATGAGAAAAATATAATAATTATTAATAATAAGTAAGAAGAAGAATAATATAACAACCTCGACAGGCAACAAAGTTAAGATTGTAATGTCTACTGCCTGTGTATAATGTTCTTCTAATTCTAATACATTTTCATGAAGTTTAAATTAACTTCATGAAAATGTTAAACGGCAGTGGTGAAAACTGACAGTCGTTCCACTATCGACTGAAAAGAAGAAAAATTATTTCTTATAGAAAAAACTTAGCCAAAAATAGTTTGTGAAGCTAAGAAGTTTGCATTTCTCACGTGCAGTCTTACAACTGACCATTTTAATCATATCTTCACGAATAACTATTTAACAACAAAAAAAATCCATTCAGACAAACAACATAAATCGATACGCGAACACTCCGTTGTGGCGTGACAGTCACACGCTTTTTCTCTATTCCAAAAAATTATCCAACATGCCTAGAGAAGTTTTCACTTCAAAAATCATAACTTTAAATCAAATCAAAAAACCAAACAAAGGATCGGCGCATCTTGAGTACTGTATTTTCGTTGAGGTATCCATAAATTTTCTAAGAATAAAACAGTAAATTGTGTGTCCGACTACAAACTACAATTTGTCTTAAGCTCTTCTGGCAGTTCCATTTCATGTATATATACGTATATACAAAAATGTATTTTGAGATGTTCGAGTTAGTTATTGCTTTTAATAAATAAATTATATTAAATGTTGAACAGGAAATATGAAACAGGCGACATAATGAATTGCTTGAAATAGCAATGCGCAACGCAAATAGTTTAGTATTCGTAACTCTCGTGTTGCAGTCAACTGCACTGCAGCAAGGTAACACTATTTCACATTGTTCGAATCGAAAATAAATAATTTTGTTTTGATTAAAATTAATAGCATTAAATCCGAGGTAATACTATATTATAACACTAGAAAATACTATGTTTTAACACTAGAAAATACTCTATTAAAACTTAGTAGAGATACTAATGCCAGTAATAGAAGGGAGTAGACAGAGATTCTGATATGCTTCAGAAGCATGTATATGTCATGAATTATTTTTTTGATTTCATTTTTTAAGTAATTTATAGTTTATAGGTAAAAGTTTTTTGTTATTTTATACCTTTTTTTAAGCAAATGCGTTTATACGAGCAAATAACTATACCGTACCATGTTAAAACGCCCTATGTGTATACGCAATTCCTCGCGTAGCTTCCCCTGGGAGCAACCCTTACGACGGTTAACTAGTTTCTCGATTAAATATTCACAGGAGGCTAGTTGACTTAATCGTATATCAGCCGCTGTATGTTAGTTATGCTCATAAGGGCAGTATTATAGCTGACTTCGTATATGTTTTTTCACTGTTATAAATTTAGTCAAGCATATAAAATACTTTATACATACGATATTCATCATCATCTCCTTGCCCTTTTCCCACTCTTGTGAGGTCGGCACAGTATGATTGTAGTCCATACTGTATAGGTTTTGGCTATAGTTTTTACGGCCGGCCGCCTGCCTGACGCCAACCCTCCTTGGGAATTATTATTTATACATACGATATTGTTTTGAAGAAGTAGATTTCTACGTATATATGATATAACCGACGGGTTAATATTAAGCAACGGCTTAAACAACTAGGCCTAGAGACTTGAAATTTTGCAGAGATTTCTGTTACACGAAGACAATAAAATAAAAATAAAAAAGATGTGAAAGTTGTGCGCGCGCTATTTTATTCTGATGTGTTTTTCCCAAACAAAATAATTAGCAAAATAAATCTATTATTATTATCTCACGCATCCTTTCCTTCCTGTTTTCTAATAAACTCGATGTAAACATAGAAAAATAAATGAGCAGTATACACTACACGGTACTGTGTACCGTTTAGTGTATCTTAACTAATATTATAAATCCGAATGTGAGTTTGTTTTTTCGCTTGTTACGCTTTAACTCATGATGAAATGTAACATACACATTGTTAAGTACAGAAAATGACATCAGAGACATCCCGAAAATAAACTATTCCCGAGGGAAAAGAAATCATAAAACCTTAATTTACAACATCGGTTGCCATGGTAACGTTATGTTTTGATAATAACGACTTATTGAGACATGTTACCAATAACTCGGGGGGGATAAATGTGACTAGCCGTGAAAAAGTTGTACCTAAACATTTTCTGCGTTTACTAAATTGTTGGAACAATAGAATGCTTATCAAAAGTATTTTATAGATAATACAGGATTCTATCGTTAAATACCTCGTGCAAGTGAGGCTCCCGGCGGACCTAATATAATGCCAGCGTCAGTACAATGGCATTCCGTTTGGAACGTTTGCTTTGTGCTATGAGTTGCTCGTAATATCAGTTATCGCAATGAAATAGTCCCTGAATACCACCAACATTATCAGGTTCATAAAGTCTTAGATATAAATTTTGATTATGACCCGTACTGCGATCGAACCCGCTTTAATCTCAATGTTCGCTCGTGGTTCGATGACGCAAAATTCCTGTGGAACTATCGAAGTATTTTTTTTCTTATAGTGGAGTCGTACAAGCTACCCCTTGTCACCTTAGGGACCTACAGGATAGAGAGAGCGGGAAACAATTAGATCAGTAATTTTGCATGCATCCCTATTGATAGATGTTTGCTTGTCCGCTGCGCGGGCGCTTCGCATAAGTCAGTAATAAACCTATACTATACGTTTCAAATATATACATTACAAAAAAATGGAATAATACCCTCTGTCAGTTTGCTTCCAATTTCGACGTAGATATCTTTAAAAAAAAGTATAAGTACGTAAACACCACTACAATACGGTCTGGGAGGTAAATAGAAAATAAAATGCAAACAAGCCTTGGAACGAGGTACTCGTAAATGTATGAATACTTAACTTATTTTTAATGAAGTACATTTTCTTCAACTAGAATATTTATAAATTCTTCAATCTGCTTCAAAGCTTCTTATTTTTTTATCAGATGCTAGGTAATACGGGCTAATGCCCGTGTTCTTGTGCGAGATGGAAAATATTAGAAGGAAACTTTAACTATTTTAATGAATTTACAAAAAAAAAACTTTTTTTTTTGTAAATTCATTATTTGAACAATATAATTTATTTTAACAATATAATTTCAAATACGGCAAACATTATTAGGTAACTTAATTTTTCAATTAAACGTTCCAGAAGTGGGTTTCAGCTGTATCAAGAGGTCATGTGAATTGAGGAAATGTATAGACATTACTTTTAGTGCGATACAAGAACCCTATAAGTATATTCGTAAATTCACCGGCGTAAATTTTAAAACGAGCTGTAACAACACGGATAGCTGATGTGTTGCTGTGCAGTATGTAAATCAGTGCATATCATGCATAACCATGTAATTGTCGTTAAGTCTTGTTGAAATTAAACTAATTTTACGAATTTTATCGTGTTTATTTAATGTTTTTTTTTTCCCGATGTCTCGACTAATTTACAGCACTCATGGTCACGACACGGGGGAATAAGGTATTTTTAATGACCAACGAGCAAGTGGGTCTGATGTTAAGTGTCCGCTACCCATAGACATCCGCAATAAGCAAATGTGTCGCAGATGCGTTGCCTAGCTTTAATGGACAGAGAAGGGGATAGACAGGAAAAGGATGTTTTCTTTTCCTATCCATCCCCTCCCCGTCCAATCGTCTTCCTTTTCCCATCCCACCTTTATCAGGAAAGGATGAGAAAGGAGGAGGGAGGAGGAAATTAGGCCTCCAGCACCTTAATCATCAGTCAAAACGCAGAATACTTCTACGTCACGCCTGTCTTCTGTGAGGTGATGGTATTTCACCAGTCGAGCCTGCTCGCAGTGCAACAGATGTTGTTGTAAATGATTGAAATAATTCAAGCTACAATAATTTTTTAACATTACAATCTCCTCATTGCATAACGGCATATACATACATAACAAAATGTGTGCAATTCTATTGCTCGTGCGCGTTCCTCGGGGAGCGGCTCAGGGGACGGCAAACTAGTCTCTTAATTAAATATACACCAGAGTCTAATTCACTTTAAAGGGTAGTGGACGCTTCTGGGTACAGCTTACTCATATGTCCTCATAATGCATTGTACAGAAAATGTGTTACTAGTTTACTAACTCAGTAGGCAGAGATAGCAATCATTATCCGCTTCACCCTACACTTATATGTGTGACAGGAGCCTAGCACTAGCTTATCACTATACATCGGTTACTAATCGGCCCAAAAACAAAAGTTGTATGATTTTGTCAAAACATGACACAAGTTTTACCTCAACTGGAAATCGAACCCAAAACCCGTAAGACGGAACACTACCTGAACTACGGAGTGTTTAATATTACTTTTGGTTGCTTAGATGCGTACCAAACATTACCTAAAATTATTTCAAATATTTAAAAGCAATTATAAAATTGACTTATCAAAACAAATAAATTATTATTCACTTTTTATATATACAGTCTGTCCAATCATTGGGTAAAAAAGAATATATGTGTGTATACGATCCCATCACAGCATCTGTGCCTTGTTATCATACCTAATATACTTCTATTCGTTGTGCCGAGGAATATCGCTGACGTTTCCCCCAGGAAAAGCTCATGCATTACTCCTTCTTTTCCCATCTTTTCCGATTATTTAACCAATAAAAATGTGACCTCTGTACACTACTCTATACATGTAATAATCATACTTAAGAATTTTTCAGTAATGTCCGAAAATAAATCAGTGGAGTAATAAATATCAAACGAATTCCGTATCGCCTTAAAATTTATCTTCAATTTTGCTGTTGGACGTTTTCACTAGGGAACTGTTATTTATGAAGGCATCGCTTCTTTTTCCAGTAACGCGTACTGAGTGCTATTGTAACAAAATAGATAACAAGTTTTATTTTATGGACTTACAATAAATAAAAATCGTGAACTGGTAATGTTTTATAGATAGACTTATCGACGGACGCATATTATATTGCTTATATTAATAAAGCTCATCTCTAATACTTAATGTTATTATTTAATAATATTTAATAAAATTACTTAAGCGATGAGCTTTAGTAATTACTTACTTAAAACGAATAGTTGATATAATTTATAACCACGTCTATATAAAACAATAAAATAAATGAAAATTCCGTTATTTGTAAGTAGTAGTTGTATGTAGTCGTAACATGCACATTCATATTTTCAAATCTTTATAAAAATGAGCTCAAAAGGAAACTATAAATTGTTTTAATGTTATTTTATTAGTGGAACAGAAGTAGCATTTTGTGCGACAGCGTATATCTCGCCAAACTGTGAACTTTCGTTTATAATCGGACTAGGCATATTTTGAAATGTCAGCAAATTGAGAATCGAGCGAAACATTGACAATTTGACGTATCATGTCCGAACGCAACAGACCCATTTTTTTCTTTCATAAACCTCATGTCCAACCTAGTTCCATTGTAACTTTAATATAATAACTCAAGCAAAATATCAGTTCACAATTTGACAATTATACATGTTCTTTCTAGAATTGACACGTGTAATTGTGAATAAGTTCAGTTCACAATTTAGTGACAACTTATAGTCCGATTATAAACTGACGAAGTTCACAATGGGTCGGTGACATGTACGAGTAACAATTATTATATTTCCTTTGTCTAACATTATAAAAGCGTGTCACCGTGGAGCCGCATTGTTAGTCAGACGTTATTGAATCCTAATAGACTTGTATGTACATTGTTACGTGTCTCGTCTCACCTCTATTACACAGGGGACGATGTGTGGGCGCCACTGAAAGATTAAACGGCACCATGTTTTGTTCAATATCTTTATACTGTACTTATTTAGAGGGTATTAGGCTTTTATAGAAACAGAGCTTATGTAAACGCCTAAGCCTTTGAGATTCTTTAAGATATCTTCAATAAGAATTTAGATAAATTTATCGAGAAGAAACCAAAGTATTGTTGCTTTAAGCGAGAAAAAAAATTACCATAAAATGATACGAAGATAAAAAATTATAATTTCAGATCTCGAAAAAGGAAAGGTTTTCACTATTATATACTTCCTTTAAATTTATAGGAAATTATCAAAATGTTTCCAAATAAATCTAGGAAATAATCATTTCACATGAAAAGTTCTGATTACCAGACATAGATGCATACCAAACTGCTGAGAGCTGGTAATAAAACATCCTATTAGAATAATTACGTGGCTTAATTTAAGAAACTATAATTAATACATACAAGGCAACTCCGTTGAGAATTAATATTAAGGGAAAAGCAAACTAGGAAACACATAATTACAAAATCTTGCTTGTAATATTTGCTAAGGTAGTATTTGCTGTGATAATCCTCGGGACTGTGATATTGGATATTTTATACAACCGTATTCGTATATGTTTAGAGTTTTTTTTTTCACATTTTGTGATTAGTTAGATAATAATATTAAATGTTATAGCGAATAGCGACTAGAAAAAATAAAAAGATACCGATTCTGCTTAGTTTCGATAATTTTCATATAAAAAAGTTTATTAAAACGAACTAATATTATAAGAAAATAATTTTGTTTATTGTGTGTTCGTTCCGGATAAACTCAAAAAGTACTGAAAAAAAAATCTTTTACCACTAGAAAGGTCTCTAATCAGTGAATGACCTAGCCTATATTTTTATCTATCACACACAGGTTGCTAGTGTAATATAAATGCGAATGTAAGGTTGTCCGTGTGTTACGCTTCTCCGCATTGTCGAGTCAACCGATCATCATGAAACTCAATAACTAAATTTAAGGACATCAACCCGAGCGAACCTGCGGGTAAAATATAGTAATGGTGTAAGTACGAAGTATGAACATTAACCTTTGTCGCAGTCAATTCGAGTCAAATAACTACTCTGTATTATTACAAACGGTAGACTATCATTAATCAGTCAGCCTTTGAAAATCCACAACCGGACTATATCACCTTTAAGGGTTAAAGCTACATTCGAATTACAGAAACTAAAACAATATTTGTATCCAATATTACAATGAATAAAGTAATATTTCTATCTAACAGAGTATCTATTACAGCTGTACTGCGATGGAAAATCGTTTCACAAGGACAACAAACCTTATATTATGTTTACATTGAAAGAAAATAACAAATACTTATTACAAACTAGCTGTTCCCGCTACTTCGTCGGCGTGGAAGTCAATAATTTTCTTTTTGTAGTCAGTTTGTTAGGTTAGGTTAGCAGACAAAGGCCAATATAACAATAGTATACCATAATCACTTAGTTTAAACTTACAAAGATTAAACACCGAGATAATACAAAGGCAAAGTACTTCTTTTAATAACTTTGTGTTACCTCTACCGACATTTTGCTTAACAGCGCAGATTAAACAAAGAAAATTTAACGTTTGAATTCCCTCGGGCAGGATATTTCTAAGGGTGGTGAGATGTATGAAAAGCGAGGAGATAGCGAGGGGAAAATTTTCGTTCTCGTGATAATCTTGATTTCTTTCCTGTCAGTAGAGGCCGCAACTTAAGAAATTAGGAACAAGCTAGCGAAGCGCATAAAGTATGGCATTACAGTAACTGACTTCTGACTGAATAAACACCATATTTAAACATTATGAGTAACTTTCAATAATCTGAACAATCTGTGTTTAACAAATTTTAATAACGGTCATTACCTCGAATTTATTTATATAAATATTTACATAATAAAATAAAATAAAACAACCAAAGGCATACAGGATTGTCCAAAAGAATGTTCAGTATCTATAGTTACGTTTATGAAAGACATTGTATAATAATAATCAATTACGACTATAATAAATTTACTATTTGACGAATGCAGAGAGTATCATGCCATTCAAAATTATTTTTGGACGTTTCTAAATAATTGCACCCGGTGAAACAAAAGATGAGAAACTGGAGCGCTCGGAAGTCACGCTAATTGGTTTGTGAACGAGACACTATAAAAAAAAAAAACAAAACAATGTACCTATACTTCGTCTCCATTGTAAAAAATGGCTGGCGTTATCTAAGCTGAAAATGTATTTTTAATTATATTCCGCCGCATTCGAATTCCTAATCTATACAGATAAATAAAATTGAAGTGTCTGTATGTAATATCAAAATTAAATTCTCATACCCAGTACATATGATGTATATACGGTACTTATAACAAAAACACAATTTTTAAAAATTTTGTCTGTCTGTCTGTCCGGTTATTCCGGGTAATCTCCGAAACGACTGAACCGATTCGGATGGAACTTTTACTGAAAGATAGGTAAAATTGCAAGGATTCAAATAGGCTACTTTGATTGAAGCAAAATAATTAGGGTTCCGCGCAAAAAGTTAAAAACCCTCGAAATTGTGGGAAAAATTACGCGTCTCAGTATAGAAAGGGCCGCCCCCACCTGCGATGTGACAGAGGTTGCTTTAAGGCAGTATAATAAAAAAAATACTTGCGTACTTATTGAAGTGTAAACTTCTTGATCCGCGTTAGACGATATTTGTTAGGGGAAAATCTTATAAGTTCGCGGGTTCGACACGTGCATTATGCGTCAGCGACAGCGTCAGCAACATGCTTAATCAACTGATAACATCTTTAACCGCGTTAGACGATTTTTGGTAGGGTTAGTGGTGGTGATGGCTGTGCCGATGGTGATGATGCTGGTGGTCGTGGTGGTAATGGTGGCGGTGTCGGTGTCGGTATCGGTTTTAGTGTCGTTGTTCTTGATTGGCAACGCGTATTTTAAAAATTCATTACAAAATATAAACAGTGTGTACAATAGGCTAAATATGAATAGCTAAGCTGGCTCGGCAAACTTCGTGCCGCCCTATAATTAATAGATGGTCCACTATTTTGGCGATAATGGCTTACACATAGAAGATATAGTATGTCGTTGCGAGCTTTTTTGAAGGAATATTTAAGATTAACATTTCCATTATAAATGTGTAACTAACGGTTTTTGCAGCGCACACCAGAATAGCTCGCATATAGTGGATTTTTTCTCCTTACTTGACATTTATATTTTGGACAATTCACACAATAATATAGTACAGCTATATTATTGTAAAGTTTAATTAAAATTATTTGATAGTTTTTTCAAACATCCTTATCCATACATCCATACGTACGAACTTTCGCATTTATAACATTAGTACGATTATAACACTCAAAATATCAGTTGGAATATCTTAATTCTTATTTTTTTGGTGCCACAGCTTACGAGGTCGTAAACCGCCGTCTTTTTTGTTATTTGCCTTGAACTTGAAGTTAAAAAATGATAAAGATCTAACGCACGTGCGTTAGATCTTTATCATTTTTTAACTTTTAAATTGAATATCAACAACACCGGGTGAAATGTAGCTCTATACAGATAAACAATTTAATTGTTTGTTAATATCAACATATAACTTTGATACTGATGTTTTACGATTTATTTTGTACGGTCAAAACAAGTGTAACAACGGCACAAGTGTGGCTTAAAAGTGGATGTTGTAACTAGAATTGCGAAAGGTATGCTTCGGTGGTTCGGGCATGTGGAAAGGATGAATGAAGAGAGAATATCGAACAAATTTATGTAGCAAAAGTGAGTGGCAGTGTTGGTAGGGGACCCCGTAGGAGAACTTATATCGATCAGATTAGTGGCTTACTAAAAAAGGGCGATATAAGGAGCACCCATAACCGACGAGCATGTATGCGTAGATGTATGAATGTAGAAGAAGCGAGAGAGGTGTGCCAGGATCGCGCCAAATGGAAATCCATGATCTCTGCCTACCCCTCTGGGTTACGGGCGTGAGCGCATATTTTTATTTTATAAAAACAAATAATATAAAAATACGATTATAAACTTTTATTCTGCGAAGTGATTAGTATGTTTTATTTGATTCCACGCGGAGGAAGTCGCGGGCATCAGCTAGTTAATTATAAAATTATAAGAACACACACTTTTACACTTTATATTGACGAGTTATTTATTTTATTTTATCTGATTTTATCCTTATTACCGATTACACCGATTTTCGATTTTTATAATATATTAAACGAATGAAAACACAAGTTAATTTGATACTTTGATACTGATTAAGACCGAGCCGATAATTGACTGAAATCAATAAGCCCATTGAAATCATGAATTCAATCTGTTACAAAATGGATTTCATTTCGTTGATATTTTGCATCTGTTTTATTCAGTACCTACTCTTAATTGTAAACTTGTGTATTTTTTATTAATGTCATCACTGTTCTAATTCTAACGACAGACAGAGTCATTCGTAATCCTCATAGCCTAGCCGATAGAGTGGAGCTGCTAAATTCATTTAATTTATTTGTTATTCAACGAAGATTGGTCATTGGCTATGTTTTGAACACCCCTGATGTGTCCTTTTCGCAATACTTCAAACATGGTTTTCATGTTTAATAACACGTTGATAACCATCGCTATGTTTTTTTTTACACAGGTTTTAGTTTTCACAGGTGAGCCAAATTTAAAAGACAGAAAGCCTTTAGCTCTTCTGTACGTAAAAATCTGAAAACAAATTTTCATTATTCAAAACTTGCGCGACTTTCGGAAGGCAAGACAATGCTATCAATGCTTTTGTATTCATTTAAGTTACAAAAGTTACAAAAGTGACTGGCACCGTTAGCAGGGGACATCCAAGGAGATCTTATATCGATCAGATTAGTCACATACTAAAGAAGGGCGATATAATGAGTAGCCATAACAGACGAGCGTGTTTGCGTAGATGAATGGATTTATATTTTTTTTAAATTTAAGAGATAATTAACAGAGTTTTCTTACATAATGCATAAGATTCGCAAGTTACTAAAATATATGCTGGCAATGAATGCCAAAAGGCAGGCGGTCTGATTAATAAGTCAAAGATGAAAGAGAAAATTACTCTCAAGAAATTCAATTACGTTTACCGTTATTAACTCTCGGCAGGAAAATATTGCAAAAATAAAATTGAAAACATACTAAGCCACGTCTTGATATTTTCTTATTAAAAGAAAAACCGTAAAATAACGCTGTTCAGTGCCTAAATATCTATGGTCTTATTTATAGCTGAATGATGACCGCTGAAGGAGGAAACTGCCTTTTTTACTTATAATAATTAACTTAACTTAAATTTTATACTTTAAAAATTAAATACTAAATAAAACT
>JWHW01003542.1:15412-26059 GCA_000931545.1 Papilio glaucus
GTTGGTTGTAAGGACCTCGAAGGTGATTAATGTTTGCCGACCGAATGGCTCGCCCGTGTCACTACATGATTAATGAATCCCGCTGACGTTTAGGCACTTGGTGAGATCAGATTGAGGTTTTTAAAGGAAGAATTTCGGCACTAATTCGTCTCCTACGTTCAGATGTCTGTCTGTGTAATTGTACTTAAACATTTTGGCTTTTTTAATGTAAAATGTAGTTATAGAAAATTAAATGGCGGTTTTATTTTACATGGTATATTTTAATAAAACTACTACTTTTGATACAAACGGACCGACTTCGAAATTAAACCTGTCAGCGCTGGTGCCGTGATTTTTAAATTGAATTTTTGCGAATGTTGTTTTAAAAGCAAACTTGGTATGTTGATAAAATTAGACTAAATTCTCACGACTTTCAACCTTACTGTACCCAACACAGACATACAAATTACTGTACCCAACACAGACATATAAATTACTGTACCCAACACAGACATACAAATTACTATACCCAACACAGACATACATTTATCCGCTTTATTACTATCTGCTTTTTACTTAAGTGTGAGTATATGGGTGAATGTTTTACTATAGGTACTATTTCTCTTATAAAAATAAAATATCCACTCACGCACGTAAGCCATTATTTGTATTTGCAACGGATGAGCCGATACGTGTGGAAAATTAATCCACGGAGTAATAGTCAGGATGATTTTGTAGATCTACTTATATACAATAAAGAAACAAAATGCAAATACGTCGACTGCGGATCAACCTCGGTGTGTTTTACTTTTCATTAATTATGTTAATAAATCAAAGAAATATTCAGCGCCATGCTTCATTTGTAACACTTTAAGTTTACTTTCGCAAAGTATTAACGCGCAGGTGGACTGGAAATCCTTCTCTAATACGATTACTGGTTCTATTAATTAAGAGACGCGCTGATACGGCATGTAATTTACCATTGTTTAGTTGCATTTTACTCCTTTGTTATTGTGCGACAAACAATGTTGTATACCGCAAGCCTGTTTGTACTGACCCAGTGTACAAGCAAGTACAAGCCTGTTTGCACTAACAAAATGTACAAGCAGGTACAAGCCTGTTTGCACTAACACAATGTACAAGCAGGTACATGCCTGTTTGCACTAACACAATGTTCAAGCAGGTACAAGCCTGTTTGCACTAACACAATGTACAAGCAGGTACAAACCTGTTTGCACTAACACAATGTACAAGCAGGTACAAGACTGTTTGCACTAACACAATGTACAAGCAGGTACAAGTCTGTTTGTACTAACACAATGTGCAAGCAGGTACAAGCCTGTTTGCACTAACACAATGTACAAGCAGGCATAAGCCTGTTTGCACTAACACAATGTACAAGCAGGTACAAACCTGTTTGCACTAACACAATGTACAAGCAGGTACAAACTAGGCTACAGGAGGTAAAAATGAGAGGACATTAACGTACCCGGGAAAAACATTACCCTTCTATCAGTCGGGCAACAAAAGTAAAGAGAATTTAACCCTATAGTGAATTTCTAAGTACAGGTATTGTTGTAAAATGCGGAGAAATAAAAAAACACAATTTTTAAATTAGTGTCACTTTTTCAAGGGAATTTCTTTATGCATTTGAATGTTACCAAACAAAAGGTAATAGGTGTACAGGAAATAGAATAATAACATAAAGAGATTTATTTGAAAGAGTGGAGCGCTCGGCGACCTGTTGCGTGCTACTCGACAATGCGAAGTCCGAAGCTTTACGTTTGACAACGCTTTGCATTCAAATAGACTTTAACTCGCTATTCATTTCGAGTGTGCATATTGTACTACATATTGATGTAAATAAAACAAAAAACATTGAACATTTTGTAAGTTTATTAAAAGAAGATGAAATTAATGAAATGTTCTTTCACTTACCTTTTGTTTGTCTTCACAACGAGACATTCGTTACTCGACTCTATTCTATTTATCTACGATTCGCCTGTTAAGTGAGGTGCCGGAGGCCTAATTTCCTCTTAGGTAGCGGATTGGACGGGGAAAGGGTAGTGAGGAAAATCCCTTCCTCTGTTAAAGGTAGGCAACACATCTGCAATTCATTTGCTTGTTGCAGATGCGTATGGGTAGCGGTCACTTAACACCAGGAGAATAGCTTGCTCGGTTGCTACCTTCACCCATAAAAAGGTAGTAGGTATGTATTATTACGAGTGAATCAGTAATACGAATGTTGTAGCGCTCAGCCGACAGTAGATTGTGGATATTTTCGATAAGAATTCTCTGTCTGATTTGAGTGCTGCCTGAAAAGTCGATTGCGTTTTATTTTCCAGCCGATGATAAATTTCTTTTAATAATAAGAGTAATTTTGATAATATTAATTTATAGGTTTTGAAGTTCAAACGGGTACTTTTACAAATATATTTACTGATTTTGGAGCAAAATTTATAATAAAAAATCTATGTTTCACCATTTTGTCCATATGTGAAATAACAATAAAATTTCGTCTAATGTTGATAGCATTTTATAAACTTAAATAAAATGTATTAATTTTGTTATGTTTTTAATTGATGACTAAGGGAAATTAAATAAAATTTTTATATCTAAAATGTTAAAAAAGAAATGGTAAATTTGATATTCAATTGAATTATCATATGCGACTCACTTCTTTGCAATTATTTAAAGAAGAAACGAGAAACAAGCTGTCAAAGATGATATGGTTACCATTGATAATAAATTTGATAATAATGTAGGCTTATTTTATCCAACTTTTATATCGATATTTTTTTACTTGGTCTATGGAATATTAAGCACTTTAGTTTTTAGACATAATCTAAAAATCTATTTGTATTATCAATTAAGTCATAGGCTCAGTATTCAGTATAAACTTTTTTAATAAATTGAAATCCTGTTCCCAATTACAAAATCGAATATTACTAAAAAAATAAATACTTTTCTATAGAACAAAAGTAAAAAAGTATTCGTAAAGGCAAGTGTAGGCGGCAGGCGACAGGCAGTGCGACAGCTTCTGTAGCGCCGGGCGGACGCTTCCCGCTACGCCGTAGAGCAACTACTACGCGATAGCTACGAACTTTGTAACAAGCTTTGCATCTTCAGTATTTACCTTATAATTAAGATAAAACTTTAACTTAAATGCAGGATATTTAGTTTAATTCTATCTTATTTGATCTATAAATAATAATATTTGAAAACTTAATGTTCAATTCAAATAGTGTTTAACCTATAATTAATTAAACAATTCATTTATTGACTATCGATTCAAAACTTAAGTTAATATTTTTCTGACTACATAACTACGCACATTTTTCTGTGTTTGTCTTAAATTTAGTGAAAAACATTTAAATAACCAACAAACATGGCTGAGGTTTTCCTACGACCCAACGAAACGGAGGAGCATTTCTATCAAAGGTGCACAAACATGAGTGTCTTCGATTGCTCCGAGGAGGAGATGCTGTGGTGCATGATCGGTCCTCGGCAGCTGCCGCTGGCGCGGATCGTGCCGCTGTCAGTTGTGCTGCTGGTGATCTTCCTGAGCGGCGTGGTCGGCAACGTGGCGGTCTGCGTCGTCATAGTCCGACACCCCGCCATGCACACCGACACCAACTACTACCTGTTCAGTTTGGCACTAAGTGATCTTCTACTGCTACTATTTGGTAAATTTAATTTGAGTATATCTTTTTTTATTGATAACATAATCTATTCAAGTTTATTTTTGATTAATCATTAGTTATTCGGCCCATAGTAATTTTGGGCTAAATTATAAGTTAATATATATGTAACGATTTTATAAAAATATATGTCTTAGGGTCTGGTAGATTCCTGGCATCGAAAACAAAGTCATTGTCTGTTGTTCTGATTTTTTTAAACGTTAATTATAGAGGAAACTTCAGTCGCTCTTCTTTACTCCAACAGTAGACAAAAACTTTCTTATTTAGTTTTTATATAGAAGAAGGTATCAGTGGAGCGAGGTATTCGACTAATATTAAGACCCATAGGCATCTGCCACAAGGTGATTAGTAACAGATGCTAATAGCCAGTGAGGGTATTTTAAACAAGAAGAGGGAAAAACATCAAACAACTTTGTTGCCAAGTTTATTTACGACCGGACAGCTGTAAAGAAATGAAAAAGTTTGATTTGAACAGCAGACGCTATTTCGGAGAATGTGCTTTTATATATGTTGCGTGAATTAATTTATATGTTGTTATTTTGTTAAACAATTTATTAAAAAATCGGAGATAATTCGAAATGGAAAATATTTTTTTGTCTTGGAATCTTGTGCCAGAGTTCAAGTACTCGTTAGTCTCTTCTTCTCCCTGGGAAAGCTGGGATCTGCTGGGATCGTTAATTTGTTTATTGCTTACAATAATGGTGTTGCGTATATTTTACCAAATCGGAGAGAGAGTGAAGATAAGAGTGAATAGGCTCTGAATAAAGCTGCTAAACTAAAACGCATTACACCCCAAATTGACAATGCGCTGGAGCCATTTTAGATTTACATCCAAGTGCCGTGCAGCCGTAACTAAAAAGTATGTGTATTATTGTATTTAGTTTATTAATAATTATGGAACTAATAACTTCACTAGCACGACCGTAAAGTTGACAAGAAGTAATCGTTTTAGCATCGCGGTTGTTTACGAGCGGTTGTGATCATTTAACATTCGTTGATTTATTCTATGCTCGTTGCCACGAAATATTTGTCGGAATCGAGAGCAACTCGCCCACAGCCATCGAAACCATAGATAATGAATGTTTAATTCGTTTCACCTGTCGCTAAGCGGAGCGTATTACGCGGTTCGTGGACAGCATAATTACTTTTGCGGTTTTAGGTTCAGATTAGTTTTTATTCTTGTTTTTATCTTGTTTCTGTTCTTTCGAGTTATTGAGAATTAGGACTGATAAACTCTACGTCATTGTCTTCAGACAGTTAAGTTGATTGTATTTGTCTTTGCGTAAACTTCAGGGCGCTTCGTCTTATTTAGTTAAGTTAAAATCTACAGTAAGTACAGAGTTAAAGAAGTTAATGATGGGACACATATTTTAATTTGACGAAGAAATAGTTCGTTTCAGTTCGAAATTCAATACTTAATTTCTTTAATTAATAATGTCTTATTAGACATTATTCATTAAAGAAAAAAATAAATATAAAAGTGAATCTAATGGTTCGCTTTTCTTTGTTCTTAAGTCTGTAGAGTATTCTCCATTCCATCGTCTGTAGTCAGATTGAGCAGCGTAAGAAAGTGCATTATAACAATACAAATATAACACCAGCAATGTATGTCGTCAAATAAGTTAAATAGCGTGAACCACGACAGTAGTCGACTGTCGGATTCGAACCCGCGACCATGTTGTGCATGTTTGCAGTCCGCACCTCAACCTTTAGGGTATTGGCGCTTAATAGAAAATCCATTTCCCGACACAGACATAAGTGACTCTGTTACATTTATTCAGTAACAAAGAGGGAATTTATCAGCTTAAGGCTCGATATTACATTCCTCCTGCATAGCAACGTCGCCACATTTGTTATTGGAAAGAAAATCTACACAGATTTTAGTTACATTTAATAAACTAAACAACTAGAAACCAAGTTTTGTGCTTGGACTTCAGCCTTACTTGGAACTGACGGCCATGGGTTTGAAACCCGGCTAGCGTATAGCAATGTTTGGACAAAATGTCCGTAGATATTCAACGTAAAGTGATGAAAACCCTGATGACTTATTTTCTTATTCAATTAAATGGATACAAATATGTGGAAAATAAATATCATAAAATTTGTTTACGTTTGGATTCTAAATCACATACATGTCAACTTAGTCAAGGAGCCGATACAATAATGAAGTAGATATGTACTGTGCAATAAAAATTCTTCTTCATTAAACGAGGCTTCATCATTGACTTTTGGTTCAAACGTTTTCAATTCAGATATCGTCAATTATTAATTCTGTTTGTGACAACCCTAATTGAGATAGGTTGAATCTCTTTCTTAGGGTTAGCAGTGCTAAAAAGTAAACAAGCAGAGCGATTCTCTATCATAAACATAGTTATATTCATAGACTATCATTCAGGTGTTATTTCTAGCCGTTTTTATTTGTGCCCGTCTTTCTGTGAGTTGTAAAATTTAAGCAATAAATTATGGTGCGAAGTAATTAAGACAGGACCGACGCACAGGGCGTACATTAAATTTACTTTAGGGAATTACCTTATGATAGTTAATTGAAATTCCAGCTCGTAAAAACGATCCCTTGTTTCTATTTACCGGGGTTTTATAAACAAATAAGTCTCTACTTCACACTATTAACTTTCTTACGCCGGCGAAAATAACTTTAAAAATAGGGTTGTTTCAGCCGATATTCGTTCACAGCTGAACGTAGGGCTCCATTGATCACCACAACATTCGCTCCTCTGCTGCCCTCATCCTGTAGACAATAGAAATAGGTAACTACTTCAAAATCTATGCATTAACGAAGAAACAGCTGATGTTGAAAGCTGACTGGCTGGCATATCAAGGCACAGGTCAAACCACTGAGCCTAGACACTTGAAATTTTGCACAGACATGTCTATTGTAGTCTATTATCAAGTTTGTATAGAGGAGGCGGCGGTCATGTGTGCGATGAAGGAGATTTTAATTGCAATTATACAGAACTTTTAGATATAATAAGTGTAATACGGCATCTGTCGAATATTTTTTTCTTATATTAAAGTGTGTATACGGCGAAAATCCAGTTAAATTTAAATTGCTTTTGCAATAAAAAAAGTATACAAGACTCGTCTCGGATTCCGGCGTATGTAAATACGTCGCAGTACACAGTATAAGCTTTATTAATTTCGAATATAACTCGTGCAAATTTAAATGTCGTGTAATTTGAAAGCGACTCAAAGCTTTGAATGGACTACGAAATTACCGTA
Organism: Papilio glaucus; assembly: GCA_000931545.1. Classification (NCBI taxonomy): domain Eukaryota; kingdom Metazoa; phylum Arthropoda; class Insecta; order Lepidoptera; family Papilionidae; genus Papilio; species Papilio glaucus. The sequence continues at coordinate 22,330 of JWHW01003542.1, forward strand.
TTGTAAATAGATGAATGTAATAATAACGCCCCAAGGGACTTAGGACTACGACCTTCGTGACTGATTTCTTTTGGATACCTTTACTACGGATGGATACTGTGTAAGATGACGAATAGCTCTAGCGTCACAAATTGCTGTAACTATCAGTAATCAGTTTAAAGGAAAGGTTAATTATTTAGATAAATAAAACTTTGAGCGAATGTAGGTATGTCTCTGTGCTAGACAAATTTTACTCCAAGGGAAAATTGAATTGTTCATTCCTCCCACGGCGCACTCGGGTCTACCACTTAGATAAAACTCTAATTGACGATTTAACCGTAAGAGCCACTTACGATATTTTTATACTTGGGTTGTATTGGTCTTACAGGATTGTCTATAACCATTTAGTTAATTGAAAACTTTTACTGAATGTAAATGGTTTAAGATTTTGTAGTTGTAAAGATGCTTTTACTACACTGCTTTTATCGTAATAAGAGAATAAGAGTCTACAGTGTCTTTAAAGGGTTATCATGGGAGGTTAAATCACCGTCAAGTAGCCCATCATCAGTCCTGTCCTGGTTTCACCTGTCCAGTTTTCACTATGTTCGACACAACCAACCAAATCGCTCTATCATCCGTTATTTCAGCAGTCACTTCTTCCACCATGTCACTTTCAAGCAGTCTATCTATGTTTTCTTAGGTCTATAATGTTCTTTAAAAATTGTCCATCTTTCTTATTATTAAGTTTATCGTAAGAAGGAAATTTGACGAAATTTTCCTTTGAATTTGTGCGGATCATGGAGCGTCTTCAGCGTAATCACACAATTAAACACAACCGATGAAAAACGCAATTATTTCCCAACTTTTTAATAATGAACACGAATAACAGCCGGAGATGGCGACGTAATAAAATAAAAAAAAGAAGATTCTGTCGGAAGTTTTACATAACAAAGATGATTTGTCATTTTTTCATCCTTATGGTCTTAGATACGGCATGACAAAATTATACCCTCATCTGTTATTTGATCAGGACCTAGATTTGTGGTAAGTGAGGTACCGGTGGCCCGCGGTCAGTCCTCTTCCCCTTCCTATGTTTCCTTGTGGCAGATGTCTATGGGTAGCGCTCACTTAACATCAGGTGAAACGCTTGCTCGTTTGCCACCTTCAACCATAAAGTGTTGAACTCGAGTCTATAATTCCGTTGTACGTCAACACAAACCTGACATCTAGAATCGTTGGCGAGTTACGCAAGGGTACAATTTTAAGATATAAGATTTTTAGCCCCAGGTTAGCTAGTTAGCTCGGCAACTCACTTGTGTTTTGTCATAATAACAGATGAGGGCATAAAATACACCGTTATATACGGTACTATAAGGTTTTTTTTCATAATACGAAACTCTTCGATCTCTTCTTCGAGTTCTATGAAACAGATGTTTTAGTCGTCAAAGTATTTGCATTTCAAACTGTATAAGTATTCCCAGAATTTTGCGTAATTTTCTCATGGTAATAAGTTTTAATATCGATATTACTGTAATCCCGAGTTAATAAATGTTTAGACATTCATCCGCGTCGCGATGCGCAATGTGTGGAATAATATTAATCGAGATAATAAATTAGAGGATTTATATGCAAATGCAAATTCTAGTAGCTCCCTCTTAATTAATTGTTTAGTTAATTATATAAACGAAGATTTAGGCGGCACACGTGCAACTGAAACTTCGTGCATGTTGAAAGGATGACTGAAGAGAGAATAACGAAACAAATATATGTTGTAAAACTGAGTGTCAGCGTTGGTAGGGGACGCCCTAGGAGAACTTATATCGATCAGATTAGTGACATACTAAAGAAGGACGATATAAGGAGTACCCGTAACCGAAGATGTTTGCGTAGATGTATGGATGTAGAAGACGCGAGAGAGGTGTGCTAGAAGCGCGCCAAATGGAAATCCATGATCTCTGCCTACCACTCTGTGGGCGGGAGCGCATATTTATTCGAGCTTCTGAAGTGTATGTTTGGAATGTAATATGAAAAGAGTTAACGATGATAATACACGGACATACACCGACATTGAGGTGGGACAGACCACTTTAAACTATAGTAACCAAGATTTTATCATTTCAAAATGGATGACTTCGTTGCCGTTTTATATATCAAACAAACAAATGCTATTTTATCTAACATAAATAATTATATTAGTATGTTTCCCCACTGCAGGGGCACAGGCCTCCTCTACGAGAGAGGGTAGGGGCCATTATCCACCACGCTGGCCCAGTGCGGGTTGGTAGATGTTACACGTCTTCGAATTTGGTGTTCCTAAGACATGCAGCTTTCCTCGCGATGGAGCTTCACCGCTTTGGAGCAGTGGTGATGAAATAAATTACACAAACTAAAGCGTCTGCCTGGGTTCGAACCCGCGACCTACAGTATGTAAGTCAGGGTAATACCACTGGTCCACCACTGCTCCATTAGTGTAATATGTGTTAATTTCAGAGTGATCGATTTATACATTATGTTTGGCTATTGTTTTAACAATCACGCTCAAAAGCGGCCTTGTTTACGGCCATGGCTGATCTTTTACCGTGGCATAATAATGTCGACGAGCAGGCCACTGTCATAACTATTTATTTTTAATCTTGTTTATTTCTCAGTAATAAAATTGTTTTTATTGCGATTGGTAGTGATGATTGAATTGCAGCGCATCTGGACTTAATATAGCTTTAGTGGCGCACAGTGGGCTCGCCTGTAGGAGCGCCGCGTGGGCGCCTCGCAGTGGAACACTCACATCGTCGTTAAATTTTAATGTTTATTACTTGGGAACGTGGGCTGCGTATTGCGTCTGTTTTCTTAATGTGTTGTAATTCTGCTAATTTAAATAACTTTATTTTGTAAATGTACATGACTCAAGACCAGGCTTGTTCAGGTGTCCTAGGGCTGTATGAAATTGAGAATTTCGTTATTAAAACGATCTTGGCGAGATGATTTAATAAAAGAAAACTTGTTGATACATAGAATGTTTGGTGTTCTTTGTTTAACTGTACTGGGATAGACAGAAATAGTATTAATTTATCAATTTTCGTATAATTTAATAGTGACAAAAATGATAGTGGATGATAGCGTTATATTTGAACAAGTAACAGACTCCAATACAGTGTTGTTTAAATTTTAGTATGGGAATTGTTCTAGTCTGCTTACCTCCAGGGTACGAAACGTAAATCTACTTGACAAAGCTTGTAGCTCGTATTTGATGTTAATTTGAAGGCTTTAATCGATTTTGTAAAACAATATAAGGAGATCAAATGGTTTAAATGTATTGTGGTTGTCTACAGGTCTGCCCAACGACTTGTGGGTATACTGGCATCAGTACCCGTACAGCTTCGGCGTCGTCTTCTGCAAGTTCAGAGCGCTCATATCTGAGGCGTGAGTAACACATATATCCATTTATATACTAGTAAAGATATAAATATAATTATATAAAAATGATCCAGTTTCGTAGGGGCAGCAGAGCATGGACGCCATTTTGTTTTGACTTAATGTCATAACAGTCTATTACGTCAACAGTCAAACAGTTAAAACAAAACCCTAATGTATTATGTACATAAACTTTCCTTGTGTATTTCGGAGTCTGTTAGTGAAAAGCAATTGTTGAGAAAACCTGACCTGGTTCTTCAGCGTATAGTTATGTAATTTATTTTTATATTTTCGTAAATAAATAAATAAATGCCGTAGGATATCCGTCTATATTAGAAGTATA
>JWHW01003542.1:29274-43973 GCA_000931545.1 Papilio glaucus
TATGAAATTTGGCCCAGGCAAACGAAATTTTAATTAAAATGTGTTGCATTTGGCTGTGCAATATTCCAATTTCCTGATAACATTAATATTTAATAGAGATACCAAGTAACCTATGATCACAATGCTTTCAATTACATAATTATAAGTGTAAGCAGATAATGTGAATGTTTGCATTTCTCACGAAGTAGCCAGTTACATTTATGTTAGAAAACATCATATACTTACTGTTTTGTACGTAATTAATGTTGGGTAACAGCGAAATATTTTGATTCGGTCACTTCTTCACTCAGGTTCAGGCAACGCATCATTGGAGTCTGCCTTCTGCGCGATGCTGGAGCTCCCCTCCTGGTACATCTGCGAGTTGAGCAGCGTCATCTTCTTCATCCTGCCCGGCATCATCATTCTCTGCTTGTACGTCCGAATGGGACTTCGCATCAGGTATGTTATGGGGTAAGTATAATTTTTACATAGACCTCGTTGAAAGAGGGCGAGTTAGTGTAGAAATTGCACTGATTATTTTTAAATACTGCATAATTACGTTTTCGTAAGCAAATAGTCCCGTCTTCTATTTAGTATTATTATTTATTGTCCTGTAGTCTAAATGCTTTGAAGATTAGTGTAAACAAACGCCAGACATTTAAAATGTCATAAACAAATAAAAGCGGGCCGAGAATCTGTCCCTGCGGAACGCCTGTTGCGACGACAACTTTGGTACAACTATTTCCATTAATAACGGCTGTATACACTTTATGATTCGACTGGACGTTTCTCAAGTTATTAAACTATTTCCATAACTCGTTGGCAGATCAATGTATTAGCTGACACGTTTACTGTGTGATACTGTCTCCTGCCTATCTCCTGAGGCCTTAAGAATGTTCTTCCTGATTTTTTAATATAATTTGATAAATCTTTTCTGGCGCTGCTAATTTACCTTGTTATTATAATTAATGCAATTTGCGGGAAACGTCCAAAGCGTGCCTATGACGGCGCAATAACGCCAAGAATGATAAATGATATCGGTTTTTCTCAATTTTATTAATGAAAAGAATTTGGAATATTATCACTTGTTACTGTCACTTTACACTTTTTAGTTTTGATGACTTCATAGTGACTAGAACTTTCTTGTATAGGCGTTAATTTATGTGCTAAGTCCTCGTAGAAACGTTCTAGTTCGATAATATATATACTTTTAGATTCGTCCGTAGTTAGAAACTAAAATGTATTTCGAAGCACTCATGAATTTGGTAAAGTAGTTTTTAAATAACTGTTTATTGTTTCATTTTTTTTTCTTTTTAATAACAAAATGCATTCAACGGAGGTAAAATAGCAGTCGCTTTACCTCTGTTAAATGCACCGTGGTTGGTTTAAATTTGTCGATGTTTTAGATCGACACAACCTCAAAACCCGGGGAGCCCAGGCACACTGAACGGAGTGAACGGCAGCGTGCACGGGGAGGCGCGCCAGGCGCAGTCCAGGAAGAACATCATCAGAATGCTCGGTAACACGTCATCTTTTATTTAATATACAACATATTCTGATCGTGCTGCTATAAAAATAAATATCTAAGCAAGATGTTTTATCGTAACAACATATATTATGATGATTATTTAACTGTTATTCTGCTAGTCTAGGATATTATGTCATCATATGCCAATAAAATAGCAGAATTGATAGCCAGATGTCACTTAATGTATATCAATTCGATGATATTCTTAAACTGTTTCATGACATTGAACAGCTGCCGTGGTGATCGCGTTCTACGTGTGCTGGGCCCCGTTCCACTTCCAGCGGCTGTTCTTCATCTACGGCACGGGCTCGCGGCACTACTATGCCATCAACGAGAGCCTCTTCAACGTCGCCGGCGTCTTCTACTACATCTCCGCCACTGTCAACCCCATACTCTACAACAGCATGAGTCGACGGTAACATCGCTTCTATTTTCAAATACCAGTATTCATATATTATGTTAGTAAGGTCATAAAATTACTCTGTGATGCCTGGATTCTGGTCATTGCTTTTTGTCGAACTTACCACGTAAAATGTAATGAGCCTAATCATCATTGTTCACATTTTCACCTTAGATACAAGGCGGCGTTCCGGGAGACTCTTTGCTGCAGGAAAGTGAAGAGATCCACCAGTAGATACTGCCGGGAGCACTCCAGCGTCTACGAGACGACCGTCAATCACACCACGGAGGGCGGGCACTTGGTACGCGTGCGGTCGCACAGCCACGAACGTCGACACAGGATCGAGCCACGTGCCAGGCGCAACAGCTGCTACGGTACGGAGACCAGCTTCTCCGGCAATAGACTGAGAGATTTAAGAGATACTAGGAGATATAATGGCGTGTGATTTCACGGGGAATTGGCAACTGCTTAACAGCAAACGAGGGCTTACTGTAAAAAGGTTGTCTTTATAATAAATATGTATACAGACAGGTACAACTAAACCTTTTGCTGGCGATGGTAACATGTATCAGATCTACGTAAACCATCACCTTTGACAAAAAACTCTTTATGCTTTTAGGGAAATTCGCGTGTCTGCAGAAATGTTATGTGGCAATTTCAAATGCGGTTTTACGGTACGGTTGTATTCGAACCCTCCCATATGCAAAGGGTTGAGGCCCTAAATTTTGCGATATTATATGTATGTACTAATGCTACTCGAGCGCCATCTGTACCGAAGTTCCTTTTGTCCGGAATTGTACGAGTCAGATTGTCTGATACCTTTACACTCTAGGGCATTTTTATACATAGCTTTGTACATACTTTCCAGTATTAAGTGACAACGGCGACACTGTTGTTTTGTGTCGTATTAGCGCGAGACAAGCAAGTTATTGTTGGTAGTAAAGACCATTTGGGTAAAGTAAACATTTCGAAATAGTTGCGTACAATCGCTACGAAAATTATTAAATTTGTATTTTAAAATAATTTAAATTATTAGAAAAGATATTATGCAAGCTAATTGTATGTATTGAAAACCTTAGTAAAGCTTAATAAATAAAGGCCACGAATTTTGATACGTTAATGATATGATTATAATTAATCATAAAAATAATTATTTTAAATCCTATTAATTATAATTTACAAAATTATTTATTAAATGAATAAAGAAATAGGATAATTAATTTCAAAGACATCAAAATTATTTACATAAATTATTTTTATAAACTTGATGATGATATTTATTTTTATAAACTTCGAATGTAAATACACATTGTAGTTAAGCTATGTAATTTAATACTTTTTATATATTTAATACAATTTAACTAATGTAATAATCGTTTTAATGATGTAATTATATTCATTGATATGTAGTGAAGTCATGTATTGAATAAATAATTCCTTTAATTATTAGTTTAATTACCGAATAAACCACACTGGGCATTTTAGCCAAACATATTTCCCCATTTTAGTTCAAACAGATTTAGAGTTTATACAGATTCATGCACGTTAGTTAGGTGACAGTTTCGCCGATCGGTCACGTCAATGTCGCGTGACTTATCTGACAACAGGATCATGCCAACGTCTTAATTACATACCGATAATTGATTAATGCTGTTTATTATTACACAATTAATCTTGTAATTAATTAATTGTATTTTAATATTGAACAACAAATGATATTGAACTTGATTAATTTCTCACTATGTTAATTAATTCTCCAGGTCCATATATCTATCTTTCGCAATGGAAAACGTTTCTAAATGACTGCGACATAACGTTAACTAAGAATCGTGACGTGTGAGGTCAAGTCTAGGTTATAAGTATTAATAAACTGTATTTTTTAAAGTGATAACCGTGTTTGAAATGTCTACAACGGACTACTTATACCGGGATTACTATGTCCCAAAAGCAGAGTTCAGGATAGTATGTTTGGCATTGCCACTCAACTAGTGACTTTGTTATTGTATTAAGTATATTTGTTGTATACCGTATACGTATATCGTTGGCAAGCGACGAACATAATTTAAACAGGGTCATTAATTATGCGAGCGTGACGGATGCTCTTGCTCGGCGGACATTAACCAGCTCTCAGTCAACCAGTTAATGTAGAGCTATCATAAATTTTCTCTTTGACATTTATGCCAAGTACTTTGTTCCATATTATTTAATGCTATACAGGGTGGATAGACAATCTACACAGTTATTCTCAATTGCATATTAAAATATATTTATTTGGTACATATGTCTCTTATTATAAATTATTAATAAAAAATAAAGGAATATTCCATTATATTTAGCAACTTAATCAAAATTGAACTAAACATACACAAACTATCAAACGAAACATTGTTACAGTTACAGGAGGTTCAAGTGTTGGTAGTAGTTAGGACATAGTTTGTAACTATTCCTTGTTATTATTTAACCATGCTTTTGCATGTTCCTTTTGGGACTTTACACACTAACACGTTCATTTCATTCGTTTGTTTATTTTGTATATAATTTATTACAAATACTAATCCTAACTAATATTATGAATGCCTTGTTAGTTTGTTTGTTGCGATTTCACGCGTAAACTACCGAACCGATATGCAATGTATGTATGTAATACACATATTTTAAAGAGTAAATAAAGGATTTATATAGTCATCCTTTAATCCCGAAAAAAACGTTCAGGAGAAATAGAAAAATAAAACCTGCCATCGATTGCCACAGTAAATCAGTATGACATAACAATAACAACTTTTCATTTTGTTATCGTCATGACATACGTCATTACCATGGCAACCGATAACGACTTTTTAACATTTACCTGTAAGAGTGTATAACAAAAAATTCCATCCAGGAAAATAAGGGATGAATGGGTGTGAAGCCGCGAGCAAGGCAACATATAATTAAGTATTGTTTTCTTCACCAGTGGCGTATAATACGAGCAATTTGTTTCAGTAATATTGCTATTTGTCTTTTTAAGCTCAACATATATCAAAAAATTTAAGCATTGTGTGCACACAAATAATATAACCGTAAATAATTCCTCAAGCACAATTTATTTCGAGCGGAATGTACTCGTACAACTAACTAGACGCGATGTTTTTGATAAACTCCTCGCTACAAGCTACACGCTTCTGTAATCATGTTACATATTCGAGTACTGCCGCTATACAATTATATGTTTTAAACTTTCTATGTAAGAGTGCACCGTATTTCTGATATTTGTAACGTTTTCGTGTTATGTACATTTTAAGATATAATAGTATGACTTATTAAATGTTAATTCACCTCACCGCTGCAAGGGGATTGCAAGTTTATTTTCAAAATTTAAGATAAAAATGAAGCATGGAGGAGGGGAGATAAAAAAAAATTATTGCACGAATGCCCATTCGTGCAATAATTTTTTTTGTCGTCTCGAATGGAAAAGGTTGACAGAAAAGAAAAGTTATGCCTGAAATTATTTTTTAGCGTCGTTAGTGTTCGAGTACGTTATACGTTAAACATGAGCCTATTGAAACGTAACTCTTAGTCGTTAAAAATGTCGCTATTCTACAGAAATAAAATCGACTCTAAGCATACCATTGGTATGGATATAGATAAAACCTTGGAAAGAAGAGCTGATTCCATTAATAATGAAATGCAAACAACGCCGCGGGCAACGACTGTGATAAATCATTCTTGTTTAACATTAAGATAATGTCATCTCAACACAGAGGGCGCTTTGCATCATTCATTCCATAAATCAAGATGGTAGCATTTCATAATTTTATTTTTAATTAATTGATGCGTTACTTAAAAACATGAGTAACATTCTAAAGTTACTTAAAACATATGAATTGTGAATAAAGTTACTTCCGAAATTGGCCTTTTTATATGACGTGACGTAACGTGTTCCGTTACGTCACGTCATATACAAAGGCTGTTACATATCCGTACCATAGAATCAGTCTGTCCCTAACAGTATGCTAACTGATACAACAACGTATCTAGGTTATTCTCCTTGCGTATAGGAACGTTGGCAGTATACAGCGTGTTCACTGTTACGCTTGAAATGCCATAGGAAAATTGAACAGCCTGTTTACCAAACGAACATCCTTTATATTGGAAGCCATCTATTGTCTATTTTTGTTAACAAATGTTTCTTCGGGTTCGTTATCGAGAGTCAGAAAATGGAAGTTAAAAATACATTAAATTGTGAAGAAAGGAAATGAAAACGAGCTTCCAGTGTACCGATTGTCGAATGAATACAGAAGTTAGGTTATAATTTGTTGCCTCGTCTGGAAAGATCATTAGCATCGCGAGGAAGATATAAATGGGGAATGACGAATATTACATTTAAGAAGAAATAATTTGTTTTTAGTAGGACAAATGTCATATCTGGTGATTATTTTTTTTTTATGTTAGAAGCAAGCAAGCAAACGACTTGCAGGTCACCTAATGTTAAATGACCGGTACCCATAGACATCTTTAATGAACTCAGGAGGGGATATACAGGAAGAAGGATGTTTCCTTTTCCTATCCATCCCCCCNNGTTTTCTGTAAGTTCGTGGTATTTGACCGGTCGAGCCGGCACAACAGATGTTGTGGTCGCGGGCTCTACAACTGTTAAACTTGGAGTTACGGTCTTACACTATTTTGAGCTCTTTATAATTAGTAATTGATAAGTTATATATCGATGGACTTTTTTATGTAGTTGTAAAGTTATACAGCTGTTTTAGTGATTTTCCTAAAGCAATCAATGGATACAAGGTTTCGAGTGAAATAAAACTTATTCTTGAATTTCCTTTTAATGTTGGTATAAAAAACAATGTTTTTCATTAAATTATACCGTAGCTATCTATGGTTGTATGACACAAACATATACTAACTACGTAAACAAACAAGAAATTCATAAATTTAGTAGAAAAAGTATAAGAGTATTGGATAGGAGTTGTTTATAAAAACAAACTTTTTTTTGATAAACAAATTATTTAATGAATGCTCCAACAAATATTTTTATATTATAAGGACATTTGAATTTAAAGTAACGGCGTACGGTCGGTCGAGAGTTCTTTTTGCGCGGTGTTCGGTGGTCGGTCTCGTTCAATCTGTTACCCCGCTCCGCGCGCTCCCCGCGCTCCCCCCACCTGTCATTATGTAGTAGGTCGGGCGTAGACAGGAGTTACGTTAAAGGATAGAAGAATTCGCGACCTCTAGGGACAGGCATTTAAATAAAATTTACAGACGAACGCTATTTCCGTCGGCCAAGTGTACGAAGCGACTTGTATAAAAATTAACTCAACTATTATTTTAGACTTATTTAGACAGCCTTTGCGTTTTGCATTAGACTCCACGCAAGATTGTTAGTAATAAGATGTCAAGGACAAATTAAGTTGTTAGAATCGACTTTACATAAAAATAATTAAATCCATAAAATATATACATACTTATAATAACAATTTCAATCAGTTTATTTAGAATGCAAAAAAAATATTCTTGTCTTACTACAATCAATTACAATGATTTTGCGCATTTGTGCTCGTATCTGTTATCTCAAATAGAAGTTGTAACGGGCCCTTTGTCTTCTCGTCTCAGGCAATTTCTTCAAATTAAGTTGAGTCGAATTTTATGTCGAGTAATAACTTTGCAATGAAATTAGATTTAACTGCAGGGAGACGAAATAGTAACAATTCATAAATTATATTCTTAACCTTAAACTAAGTTAATAGATAAGTATGAAATAAGCTCTCAGGTATTTTATTTATTACATTTGACAGCGACCAGATTCTAAAATATATTTGAATGTAATTTAGTTATGCTTAGTTCGTTTTTTTAAGTATTAATTACCTCAGTAATTAATTAAAAGGTTAACTCAAGTTCGTGTAAATCGGTGTAGGTACCGACAAGTTTCGGACCTGTCTGAGGTCCTTCAGGGTGAGTGGACTCGGATCGTGGTCGTCAGTACGCGAATATGAATTAAGCCGTTAATTAATTATTTATTTAGTTAATAATGTCTCACAAGTTGTAATAATTGTACAAATGAATTTACTAGTTGTTCGCGCTCGTGCGTCGCCTTGGTGAATGTCAGTAGTGCTCGTTAATAATAAAAAACTTAACCTTTGTTCTTGAGAATAATGTTACTTTCTTATGTTAAGGGAATTATTTAAATTGTAGTTTTAGAGTTATAATATTAGTGGAGATAAAAAATAAATTTAGTCAGCATTTCTTTATAAACCAAATGTATTAATACAGTCACGCCCTTAACAAAGCGGTGTAGGCAGAGATCATGGATTTCTATTTGTCATAGCCCTGGCATACTTATACTACTTCTACATTCATACATCATATATGCTCGTCGGTTACGGGTACTTTTAATACCGCCTTTCTTTAGTATGCCACCAATCTGGTCGGTATAGGTACATCTAAGCCTTCACTGCCACTCACTTTCGCAACATATATTTCTCTAACCTTCTTCACATCTTACATTCTTCCTCTCAACATGCCCTAACCTATATACCTTTGACAATTTGAAGTCACGTCATTATCTTTTAAGCCAAATTTTTCCCCTACAACGTTATTTCTCATCCTTTCATTAAGTGTCACGCCTAGCATACTTCTCAGTGACCGCATGTCAACTGCAATTTTACTAGCATGCTTGTCCTGCCATACCCAACTCTCACTCCCATGCATTAAGATGGATGGCCTTTATACACATTCTGACTTCTTTGTTCTTTTAAGACACTTCAAGTAAGTGGAATAGTTAATTGTAATAATAAGGCTGTATCAGTAAATAGATCTGTTAGGTATTCCAACCGAGCATCGTTCGTTTCGAGATTCTAGTTATATATTTAAAACATTTCCTTTGCAAAAGTTTTCATCCCGATTTACAAATCTTTTAAAGATTCTGTTAAATGAATTAATAAATGAAAGAAGATCCACAACAGGAATTTATGTTGCGAAAGTGGCAGTGATGGTAGGGGTCATCTAAGTCAAGCGTTTATCGACCGGATTGGTCATACTGGAGAAAGGCAGTAAGTACCCGTAACCACCGAGCATGTGTATGAGTGTAGAAGAAGCGTGAGAGATGTGCTAGGACCGTCATAAATGGAAATCTGTAATCTCTGCCTACACCGCTGTGTTATGGCGTGATTGTTTATTTTTTTAAGTAACAAAACTCGGCAGTTTTTTAAACAAGTTTAATATGCGAGAAACAGCTTCTGTTCATATCTAAGAGAGATCTTCTTGTGATCGCATCTCACCGGCATTAACTCAACTAACATACTTCTTAAGGATTGCATCTCAACATTAGAAATTACAGAGAATTATTCGAGTTGATAATCTTACTTGTAAATTAAAAAAAATGACATGAAACATTAACGTGGCAAACAATATTGTTAATGAAGGTTTTGTGTACCTCCGGAACTGGATAAGGGATTCAGGGATAAAAAGTAAATACACAAAGTAGTCAATGTGTGCGCAAAAGTAATTGAAAGTAAGTAGACTTTCTACTTTCATCAAAATACCAATAAGCAGAAAACAACATTAATAAAACTGTAAGCTTTGAGCCGCGTCAAGGTGTCGCCTGCTAACTGCGATATTAAGAAAGTTCTTTAAGAAACTCATTTTGCCAAAACCTTATTTAAAAAAGAAGTAAAATAAACAAGCATCATTTTCGTATTACGAATCTGTTTATTATATTAGGGCTGTCACAAATGCGAAGTCCCGTTGCTTCTGTAACAAAATACGGGAACCGAATCGGCTCATCTTCCTACGCATCCGCGTTTACGAGCACGAATGAGATCTCCATGTTATTGTGTAGCCGCTTCATATCATTTATAAGTTATTATAAACTATAAAATTAAAAGCCGCCCTTTTTTTTATAAAGGACTAGCTGGCCCGGCAAACGTCGTTCCACCCGCATAAATTATAGCCTATATGTTATTCTGATGTATAAGCTATATTATTGTAAAGTTTCATTAAAATCCATTCAGTAGTTTTTGAGTGAAAGAGTAACAAACATCCATACGTACAAAATCAGGCGGAAACACTGACGCTAGCAACTTATTCCAATCCTGTGCCGTACGTACGTCTCTATATATGTATGTGTGGGCCATCTATATAGATCCTTATGTACATATGTATGTGTGGGCCATCCTCACAGTGCACTTAATACTTTTCCATGCTCCGTATCTATGTATTCAGCTTGTATGTACCTTAAACTAGGTATAATGTAGTGTAGTTTATTGCTGCAGCTGTGCACACCAACCAGCCCACTCCGCCAACGACGCTAATATCGTACGGACTATGTTTACAGCCAGTACAGTTCGCTTTATGAAGCGCGGACGAGGGAAGTATTGCAAAGGAAAAATATTGTATCGACATTATTAAATGTTGACATTATGTAAGTTTGCTGAATGAATTAGATGTTTATATATCGATATATTTATCTTTTTTAACATGGTATAAAACAAAGTTGTTACCGCTGTCTGTTCCCTTAGATCTATCAAACTATGCAACAGATTTTCATGCGGTTTTCATCATTAACAGAGTGATTCAAGAATCCTAATCTAATTAAGGAAGATAAATAATCGAGTAATGAAACATCAAATCACAGATTCGTCTTTTTTTTGTCTACCGTTTTATTCTAAAATAAGGACGAAACAATAAAAAGCTCATTACCACCTGCCTTTGTGCACGACTAATATAAAGTTTTGAAATGCTTTCTTGAAGACACCTTTTACCGTTTTATATTAAACTATAGTCTAATGAGAACGAAACAAATTGAATTTAATTGATTATAAATTACATTATCATAAAATGTGCATAGGAAACGATTAATTAATTTGTTCATTATTTTTAGAATAACAGACTGCTCGGCCACCTGGAAAGAATGGATGAGGAAAGGAACGTGAAGCGTGCATACTTGGGACGGCCGAGTGAGAGACGCCCAGTCGGCCGTCCTAGGTATCGCTGGAAAAATGAATTTGATAAGGACCAGATTCGAAACTGGCGAGAGATAGCGCGGGACCCGAGAGAGCGCCCACTTGTTGTCGGCCAAAGCCCCGCTGTAGGTCACCGCGCCACTCTAGTTTATTACCGACACTTTATGTACTTACATGTTTAGACTCGTGTTTTTAGCATTGATTATGGAAATGTAAGTAAACAGCTGAGATGTGTAAAAGGGTGAAAGGATAATAAAATGAAACACATATATATTTAGTACAGTGACTCGCGAACCCTTTCCCGATCAGATAACACCGCGGCTCGTTACATTATACAACGTAAACACTTACGACCACACATCTACTACGCAGCTACGCACACGAGTGGCACAGATACTCGGCGACAGGTCAATAGCTGACAGACTTCATTTCTAGGTTATGTCACTCAATTTGGATTGAAAAACTTGTGTCACTTCTTAGAGTGTAGCTCTTCATATTTTTTGAATATAAGAATTACAATTAAAATTTGACATTAATAAACGCTTAATGTAAGGAAAAACAATTGTTTTTTTTTTAATTGAAATTTTCATTATGCGCACGCTTGTGTTTATGCGCACGTTTGTCTTTATGCGCACGTTTGTTATTATGCGCAGGTTTGTCTTTATGCGCACGTTTGTCATTATACGCACGTTTGTCATTATACGCACGTTTGTCATTATGCACACGTTTGTCATTATGCGCACGTTTGTCATTATGCGCACGTTTGTCATTATGCGCACGTTTGTCATTATGCACACGTTTGTCATTATGCACACGTTTGTCACTATGCGCACGTTCGGGCGCTCGCCTGGGGGACTTATATCCACGGGGCCTTAGGCTGCAACCCAAAAATCCCTTTGGTAGATCCGCTCCTAAATCCGGTATACTAAATAAGAATAGTTTATATTTTCGTATAATTGAATTTACACGAAAAAGACTACTACTTAGCTAATAGAGAAAACGTCGTGACATAGAGTTTGATGACGTCAATCGTCAGCGTTACAACGGTTTTCCCATCAAGTCAAAGATCATTAATATGAACAACGAGATGGACTATGATAATGTTTAAGTTATTTCAATATATCGAGAGCGCTACTTGCATTATCTCCGCGCAGATTTCCCCGGGGCCTCGTCGCCCGCGGGCCGCTGTTTGCCTGTCATGAGACTATAAAATGCTTACAGAACGGTCAATGCAAATTAAATTTCTAATCAATGAGTGAGACCTATAGTTATTTATTATAAATCTATTATAATAGACATAATTTTTATCGATAAAAATGTTATATGTGTAAAGTAATAAAAAAAGCGTCCTAATTAGGACGATATCGAGTCTTCACTTTCTTTATTATAATCATTGCCTCCTTCTATCTTTCTGATCAGTTTTAGGGGTAAGTATAGGGTGGCGTCCCTGAACCTGCGTATTTTTCCTTTTTGGAGACGTGCACTCAAAGCGTCGATTAGTGCACATCTATTCCTTTACTATGAGCTAAATTATACATTACTGGCAGAAGCTGTATTTTTATTATCAACGTTCAATATTGTACATTAACCTGAGTAACACCTGGAACAAATAATTAGTCTATAATAATCGTCGAGCCCATTAAACTGCTTAAACTTTCAATAATGATTAAATATTTCGCGATTGTGAATTGACTCCAGCATCCGGAGAAACCACAAATTTCGACGACTTTTTTCATTTCTTGTATTCAATTTTGAATTTTATTGTTAAAATACAAGGTCTTAATTTGGTTAATTTATAAGAAACCTTTTCTAGCTAAAACAAAGTTGTTATTTTTTTATAGATAAATAGATATTTTAGAGTAAACGGGGAAAAGCGACCTTGGCTGACCAGGGCCGGACCCAAAGTTAATGAGGTCCTGTATTTTAATCAGTCTTATCACATTAAAGTTTACATAGGCTTTATACCTTCAAAATCTCTGTGTATACAAAAAAGTTTTTTTTTTTTTTTTATGGGATAAGGTGGCAAACGAGCGAGCTGTTCACTTGATGTTAAGTGAACGCTACCCATAGACATCAACAACAACAACAAACAAATGTGTTGCAGATGCGTTGCCTACCTTTAAGGAAAGAGGATAAACAGGAATAAGGATATTTCCTTTTCCCCGCCATCCCCTCCCCGTCCAATCCTCTTCCCGTTCCCACCCTATCCTGATGAGGAAAGGATGGGAAGGGGAAGAGGACTGAAATTAGGCCTCCGGCACCTCACTCATCAGACGAAACGCAGAATACTTCTACTTCACGCCTGTTTTCTGTGAGGTCGTGGTATCTCGCCGGTCGAGCCGGCCCATTCGTGCAACAGATGTTGTTGTTGCGGGCTCTACCACTGTTAAAAAAGTATGAAGAATACTGGATGTATCCAGTATTCTTTGTGGCGGAAAAATAATAAAACATGAATTTCTGTTAAATAAAAATTATAATTTTTTTACAAATGCGGGATGTACAAAAATAACACGACACGGATAAATGCGGTGTGATTTCAATCACTTAAAAAGGGTCCTGTGTTTAGGACGAATACAAAGCGTATTTGCATAGGGGATTGTAAAGTGTCGCGGTAGGGTGAAGGACGGATCCTTTGGGAGCTCGTTTCAATTGTTTATTGGATAACATGGGATGTTAAGACGCTGAGGGCGGTCGGAGACAACCGCTGAGTACTTAAGGGGTTTTAATAGCTCACCAATAATTTACTGACGGGTGCGCTGCCAAATTATACGGTTTGCTGTGTCGTGCGTGTAGTGTCAACATAAAACAAAGTTAGGGAAACAAAATATAATATGGTATAGTAGGAATTGTAAAACTGTAGCCGGCCACCGGGAATATTAATCCTTTATTGAATTCCAGAAAGAGTTTAATAAATCAAAAATCTTTGTAAGCTGTCACTCAATCTTCCTTTAAGTACCGACGTGAAAAGAAATATCCTAAAGGCTTCTTTTGAGAGTGTCATGAGGCTCATTGTAACTCCTTTTTTGGCTTTTCAATCAACATTCAAAAGGATTCTATCAATAAGTCTTTTATAAAGTCTTTTTGACATTTTGTATTTGATACCACCTAGATGAAATATTGAAAGTAGACTAAAAACTGGATACATTTTTATACGCATAACGTACCTATAGGTCAAGGCTGCTCAACCCTACGCCCGCGGACTATAACGCGGCCCGGAGCGGACTTTTAGATGCCCGTGAGAGTTTACAAAGATAACGATAGTGGCCGCCAAACATTTCTCAACTTTTTTTAACTTGATTGTAGAAAATGTTGAGAGCTTTGGTACGCGGATGTTCGTTGATGTAAAAATTAAAAAGGAAAATGTGAAGCTAGCTTTTGTCATGTTGAGCAATTGTCGTCGCTGTGGGATCAGGGAGGGGGAGGGGAAGATCTTCAAAATAACACGCTTGTGTGGGGGTCTTATGTTTTCTTAACTTTATCAATATCCTCTAGCGAAATCTCACGTTTTTTCTAGCTTTATTCAAATGTGGGGCGCAGCGGTTAGCGCTTTTAATTTTACTCCGGGTCCCGACGTCTGTCGGCAGCAACAACTCTTCATCGTTGTTGTCGTAGGAACCCAAAACACACAACTTGAGTCAGCTAAATGGTGAAGAATATCATCGTTTTGAAGGGGTGTCCTGAAGTGACTGACGAGCTCGCATCACGGGCCGACCCCGACGAACGTTATAAGTTCCCAGAAAAAAAAAATTGGTTCACATTGCATGGTAAAGAAAGTAACGAAATGATAGTGTGTGAAAAGCAAGAGAGTGACATATCAGAGGTCAGGCATATGATGTTATAATGT
>JWHW01003612.1:0-17855 GCA_000931545.1 Papilio glaucus
TAAACCTAACCTAAACCTAACCTAAACCTAACCTAAACGTAACCTAAAGAAGAGCTGGGGTTACATGTGCTTAACGAAGGGTCTGAGCCGACATTCGATGTCTTCAGGGGGGGTACGCGCTATTTCAGCTGCGTCGATGTGACTGCCATCTCGACCCACTTACTGGGGAGGGTGGACAACTGGCGACTGGCGGAGGACGTATCTATCGTTCGAATAACAGGGCAATCCTGTTCGATCTGAACTTGGGCAGATCAGCGGGCACTAGCGTGGGTTCCTCCACCCGGAAGTACACTACCAAAAAAGCAGACTGGTGCGAGTTTCGTAAGAAACTCGCCCAGCTGTGGAAGAATGAAAGGATAGATCTGCTGAAGATGGAAAGAGGCAGCAGTAGTGGCATTGCCTAAACCCGGTAAGGACGACCTCACGCAGCCGAAGTCTTACAGACCAATCGGGCTTTTGCCAATTTTTGACAAAATTCTCGAGAAGATGGCTGTAAGACGTATACGGTGGTATACTGCACCGGTTGTTAGTGGGCGCCAGTATGGCTTTATGCCTCCGCGGTCGACCGAAGACTCCCTCTATGACATGGTCCAGCACATAAGATCTCTTCTTGTGGAGAAGGAGATCATTGTGCTGGTCTCATTGGACATTGGCTCCCTCTAGGAGCCTTCGATAACGCCTGGTGGCCCGCTATCCGGTGCAGGTTGGCCGAAGCCGTTGGCCCAGGTTCTCGGAAATACAGGAAAGAGCAAATGGGGCTCTCGCACGTGTTCAGAAGTGGGGAGTACGCAACAAATTAAATTTCGGGCCACAGAAAACAAAGGCCATGGTCCTCACCAGGAGGACCAAATACGACTCCCCACGTCTGAACATGGGCGGGAGACGAGACATCGAGCTCGTAAGAGAGATGAGAATTCTGGGCCTGACAGTTGACGATAGACTAACCTTTAAGTCGCACATTGCGAATGTCTGCCTTAAAGCGCAAGGCGTCTATCGTCAGCTGTCGAGGGCAGCCAGAGTATCCTGGGGTCTGAATCCGGAGATCATCAGAACCATATACGTGGCAGTGGTAGAGCTCACCATCCTATATGTGGTCAGCGTGTGGGCGCCAGCGGCGAAGAGGAAGGGGACCTTGAAGTTGTTAAATTAAAGCGAGGATTCGCACAAAAAATCGTGCGGGCGTACAGGACCGCGTCACTGAACTCCGTCCTAGCACTTGCTGGGCTGCTTCCGCTGGACCTTCGGGTCCGGGAAGCGCTGGCCCTGCACGAGGCAGTCCTTTATGTAATAAGAAGTAGGAGGAATACGTTTGGTATTCATTCCGATGATTTGGATGAAAGCATATGTGGGGATGGAAGGGAATGAGAGGGCGGACGAACTTGCAAAGCAAGCTGCAATCGGAATGAAGACCAAACCGAACTACAAAAAGTGTCCCGTCTCATACATCAAGCGACAGATCCGGTTGGACTCGCTTGATGTATGGAACAGGCGCTATAGGGACGGAGAGACTGCCTCGACAACCAAGGTCTTCTTCCCAGACGCCATAAAGACGTACCCGATCCTGCATAGGATCGAGCCGGATCGCATTCTGACGCAGATTTTTACAGGGCATGGAGGGTTCTCCTCATACCTCAGTAGGCTCCGTTGTAAGGAGGACCCTTCATGCCTCTGCGATCCGGCGGTGCAGGAAACGGTGCTACACATAATCACGGAATGTCCAATATTTGGTGCAAAGAGAGCTGACGTAGAGATAAGAATAAAAGACTAGATAAATATAGAAAATTTGAATAAACTAATTGAAAATAAGGAAACGAGACAGATAGTATTAGAATTTTGTAAAGAGTCGGCTCTCAGGGTAATAAGTAGAAATAAGGTGTGATGTGTTAGTATAATTATTTATTGAAATTTTTTGGAAACTTTTTAAATTTTATTGTTTTAACTCTTTAAATTTTTCAACTTTTGAATCAATTCAATTTTAAATTATTATATTAATGTTTAAAATCTAGATCCATATATACAGTTAAAAGTTTTTAACTGTATGTATGGATCTAGATTTTAAACATTTTAAATTGTTTGCATTTTAATTTTAGTTTTTTTTAATAAATTTTAGTTGTAATTTTTTTTTAACTTTTACAACTTTTTAAATTTTAACTTTTTAACTTTCATTTTATTTTGTATACATATACATGTTTTAAATTTTAGGATTTTTAAATTTTAAACTTAGTATAAGAATTTTAATTGTATAGTAATTGTTGATTTTTAACTTAATAATTTTAAATTTTTTAATTTATTTTTAACTATAATATACTGTGTACAGTTTTTAAAAAGTAGGTAATTGAATTGTGATAAATTACTGTGATTTTAGGTTAAATTTTTAGTGTAAGTTTTTTAAACTGTAAATAAAAACAATAATGAAAAACTTATTACCCGCACCCAAGGTCCCTGACCTTCATTATGTTAGGGGCAACGAGAGGGCGGCATAGAGCCGCCCATATAAAAAAAGCCTAAATATAGAACTAGGCTCTATGGATATCGTTCCCTTGTCTCTTTGCCATTCCAAGTTTAAAAAAGTGGCATGTTCTTGAATTTTCTTAGTTGATTTTACGATTTTTGAAAAATTATATCTCAAAAACTATATGCGTACGAGCTACGAAACTTTCCATAACGAAACTACGTACCGAGGCCCTTTCCCAAAAAAAATATGAACGTCATACTGACTGGGCAATAGTATACATATTAGCTATATATTGAACGAAACCTATTATAATAAAAGATTTCACTATCTCCTCGCTCTGAAATCATCACAAGTGCTGTGATATAATTTTCCAGAAAAACTAAATATTATACTAAGACAACACAGGTCCTACCTGTGCAGTGGGAAGACAAATACTACTGTACTCAAACTGAATGATTGGCACATTCAGGGATGTAATAATTACAGTAACTAAACTTTAAAAAATAAATAAGTTAAATTGTATTTTTTTCTAATTGCTTTAGGCTTTGTATTTTAGTAGGCTTTTCCATAACTTAGGGATAAGAATATACTATAAACAAACATACTGTTTGAAATTACTTCAGTAGGAATATTTTCAAAAAATATTTAATAAAACTTCTATATAATTTTCTTCTGTTCGCCCATAAGTAGAGGGACAGGAACCGCACTGAACTAAACATGACCTTTTATGCGTCCGCGTGGGATGACAATTTATTTCATCACAGCTTGAGTTTAAATACAAAATATTTTTGTACAATAAAGTGAGCTCGTTTTGTAAATTAGACATACATATCTTACTTTTAAAATGATAAATAGACAAGTAGAGTAGAGTTGTTTATAATTACAACTAATTTGGCTTAATAGTGTTTTTGATATGCAAATACAAAAATTGAAAAGCTACAGACTGGCATTTTACTTAGAGATCTCTATTCCAATAATTGTAAACGAGGACATATAATTTGAATTGAATTTAGAAACTATGCTTGACGTGTAATCTGTAGGTTGCGTCCTCGAAAGCTCTAGAGTAGAATTTTATTTGCACGAACTCCTTGAGCTACGCATTGTTATTTTTAGTCACCATAAACAAGTGTACGTATGTGTGTAGGAAGTCATTAAAAGCAAGTCCTATTCCAATATTGACAGATGAAAAGGAATCCTGATGAACTAATTGACCACACAACAAGGGATATATGAAATCGTTGTGAAATGAAAAGCAATAAGATCTACATGTAGAAGTATTATAAAAATGTATAAATTGAAACATAAGCAAGGGCAATCGATTGTATTTCATAAATAAATACATTATTCAATAACTTCTAAGGAGAGATTACGATCTTCATGCGAGTTGTATTTTCTTTTCCGTTCACACGTAAGGTTGGGGAGTATGCGATCTGACCATCTCGTGCGGACGAAGTCTATCGCTATCGCTGATCTATGCCCTACGATAAAGACTTTGAAAGGATTGCATCGATCACTGTTAATAGGCGATCTAACAAAACATTGGTATTCTCAAACAGGATTTAACCCATAGTCCTAGCGATCCATGCTCCGAACAACTCCGACTTTAGTTATACAAACTGGTTTGAACAAACAATAGTACGCGATATACTATTCTTGGCATTGCCCGGCGCCAATTTAACTTATTGTACTGTGAATAATCAGCTCTCCTTTATCCTAAGAGCTATTTTGAGGCTTATTGAATTTGTTTGTGATTCTAATAATTTTGGTTTATTTATAAAACAATACTATGGAGGCCATGTACACCGATCGGATCCCAGATCTCCACCGATCCGAGACCGATCTTTGTGGCGATCAATGGTGGAGCAGCAGTGGCGAACAAGCAGTGGACGAATATTGTCTGACATGTCACGATGACGATGGCTACTTTTTAATACATACTGAGAAATAATTTTCCGTGTTTCCATTGGACTTGACGTTCCAAAGCTGACTACTATTAGGACATTATTATATACATTGTGATTATATATCACGTCTTCTACATTAATAACATACTCCAAATAGATCGTAAGTGTATGTCGCTTAAGAACCACTTTAAAATTGAAACTCTACAAAAGTGTTCCGCGATCTGTGTTGTAGGAATCGTGAGGAAAGCAACGTGCCTGAGAACGATATTGAAAAGCATAGTAAATCCACTAACAGTTGAGCGGCGTATCGGACTTCCGAGTGGCTTGTATTAACATGTGCGAATGTACATTACGAAATTTATGCTGCACTAGTTATATGTACGACTTCGTCTGATAGAGTCGGTATATACCTAGTCGGTTCATAAGTTCTATCAAAACTTTTTTTTTAATTGGTGAATGACACCACAGAATGATGACAAGTCCTCTTCTAGTCCAGATTTAAACCTACTGGACTACAAGATATGGCAACATTTTGAAGCGAATGTCTGCGCTAAACCTCATCAGAATTTGGAGTCTCTTCAAGCGTCTCTGGTTAAATCAGCGACAGAAATAGATATGAATGTGGTACGTGCTGCCATCGATGACTGGCATGGATTCAAAATGGGGAGGGCATTTCGAATAATGTAAATAAAATTGTATTATACTTTTAATTATCTTTCATTTCAAATATAATTTCTGAATAATTAACAAAAAGTGTATCATTAATTACATTCCAAAGTTTGTGAGAGAACTTATGACCCGATTAAGTATTTACCACCGGTCCAGTAGATGCTGTCTTGCCTTCCCTGCTTTTTGCAGGTTCAACTAAAGTTTTGTTTGTTTTCGATTCGTTATTATGAAAAATAAATCCCCTCAAACTCGATGTCAACGCCGCCTACCAGGTCCAATTGTTAATCTTAACAACCCCGGGATCTACAAAAACATACTCACAAGTTTAGCTATATACGTAGGCATACAATATATAATATACATACATAAATATCAAGATTTAGTGGTACAGAGAACGACGTCATGAATTTTCGTAAAGTATATGTGTGAATATTTTATAATGAAACAAAGCGAGTCCGTATGTCGAGTAATAGTAATAACATGTGCCAATAACTATGGTCAAGTGACTATAGTAATTAGTCTATTTATTTCTATTACTGTAAATTGGTGAGCTGCCAAAAGGTCCCAAAAATCTGCTTTAGTCGGTGCTGTTCGCGCTTAGTATTCTGACTGTTTTGCTGACTTATGACAGCGTTAGATATGCTGAGAGAATATCTAAGTACATTAATTATTATTTAGACGATTGTAGCCTAGCTTTTAAAGTTTGTAGTTGTTAAGATGTGGAGCCTGAATTCCATTCCCAACAGGGTAAAAATGTTTACCATGTTTTCAAAAATATAAAAAAGTTTTTCGGATTAGATCACTTCCCAGCAATAACTTCCATCTCCTATTCTACCGGAACCAACATTGCTTAATCTGTGAAAAGAGAGAGGGGGTAACATTTTATCTACACTGAGAGTAAGTGAGTTTTGATATTAACTATTGAAATACATTTAAATTTATGATAGCAACAGATCTTCCTTACTATGGATTTGTTAGAGCACATTACTTGTTTAAGTTTATTTTTATTTCGTATTAATAAATACATATCAATTGAATAAAATATAAGAACTTATATCGATCAGATTAGTGACTTATTAAAAAAGGACGATATAAGGAGCACCCATAACCGACGAGCATGTATGAATGTAGAGGAAGCGAGAGAGGTGTGTAAGGACCGCGCCAAATGGAAATCCATGATCTCTGCCTACCCCTCTAAGTTATAAAATATAAGATAATATGGTTGTTTCTATTTTTAGACATATTAGAGTATCTTTCAAACGATAAGAGAGGTTTATTGTATTGTCAAAGATATCATTTAAATGCATAAATCACATTTGATATACTAAGTTATCGTCATCTCATGGCATTTGACCAACACCCGCGTGTCAGCGATGACATCTAGTAATTTGAGGCGTATGATTGAGTGCAGGCGTATGTGTTAATGTAATAAAAACATTATAAAAGTAACACCACGACATATTTCACGCA
This sequence comes from Papilio glaucus, assembly GCA_000931545.1. Lineage (NCBI taxonomy): Eukaryota > Metazoa > Arthropoda > Insecta > Lepidoptera > Papilionidae > Papilio > Papilio glaucus. The sequence goes on from JWHW01003612.1 coordinate 6,499, forward strand.
TTGGATTGGAAAATAATTGTTGTCCTATTAAAAAGTTAATAAAAATATTGGTCAACTAAATATTGTTGATTTATAATATCCGTATAGCTGCTATAAAATGGGCCGATGAAGTTAATGTCTAGAGGAATACTTACTGTAGCCGGAATTTGAACTCGCTTGTTACTTTTATTGCAAAACCAAGTTAGTCTTCACATTTGAAAGAATACAAAATTCGTATATCTATGTACTTACATATCACCAGCCATTGTTACTTGTTACTTTCATAAAATTCTTTTTTTATTTAAGATCGCTGGACGTAGGTTTGTTGGTTTTTTTTTTATTGTAAAAAGTAATTACGAGTCACGAACGCGGACAGCGGAGCGGGTGCATGCTGAGATTAATTGAATTCTTAGGTGTGAAGAGCTGGAGATCGGGCGTTAAACGTGAACACATTTAAAAAAGGAACCAGTCGCATTGATTGAGGTTAGACAAGCTCGCTTGTTTGTTAAAATTAAAAAAACGGAACGAAAATTGAATTACAAGCACCTTGATAGTACAAATTAAGTACAATGTAATGTTAATGAAGAGCCATATTATTGGGTGGCAAGTAACGATGGAATTATTTTGTTATAAAATATGTATTTAGATGGTAATTAGAAGCATTTGCCGAGTTGATAACATACAAACATTCCAGTATTTCCGTAATTTCTTTATATAAACTTTACCCTGTCATAACTTTTATTAAAAAACACGCACTGCAACTAAAAGTGATGATAAAGCTCAAGGATAATCATTTTACACTATCATAACATTCACTACGCTTCCTCCACATTCATTTATGTAAACATCCTTGTGGTTCACAGGTATTCTTAAATAACATGCTCTTTGTAACATTCTTTAGAATGGTATAAATATGGTTTATAATTTCGAACAGGACGTCCTCTGAGAACACTCCCACACATTTCAAGAATGTGAAAAGCACACTATACGCAGACTTTGAAGAAATTTATTTATATACGAATATTCATGGATCACTTTATCCTTTTTATTTATTTAAAATTATCCGCTAGACCTGTAACTATCTACAGAATGTCTGGTCTGACCTTCAAGATGTACTCCTTGTACACGCATCTTCCTATGAATATACAAAATTAATGTTTGAGTTAAAAATACAGTACAAGTATTGCTATTTTAGATAGTTATGTCTGTCTATACCTTTATATGACATCCGAGTATGTTGAAAATAATCATTATAACAAACTGAACTATTCTAAACAAATTGACTTCTATGTACTAAAGTAACAAATGATAATTCACTGGCATAAAATGCAAACAAGATTTACGTCCCCAATCCGTCTTTGAAGTTGATGTATACTGCAACGAATAGCCTGCAGATATTTCAATATTCCATAAAAGAAAGACATTTATTTAAGAATAGTAAATGCCGACTTCCCTTCATATTCCGCGGGCGTAACAAAGGCTCGCGGGATCAAGGAATGACCTCTGTGAATGCGGCGCGCCGAGAACAGAAACATGGAGGAAAAAAAAGTGCGCTCACGAGCACGCAAATGTAATCGAAATAACGTAACTCTGGCCGCAAGGTCCCGCGGAATGAGATACGGCCGTTTGATTAGCCATTGTCGGGCGACGAGCGACTGCGTCCCAGTCACGTCGGACCCTTTTGATATTTACCACACAAAAAATGCACCACTAACAAGAAATAGTGAAAACAACCAGCCCAGGTACAAAACCTAATGCATTATTCACTAAGAGTATAGTTATGTGAAGAATGCTTTGATTGAAAAGAAATGTAACAAATAATTTTTGCGTTAGTATTTATGTAAGCAAGAAAAAATAGTTTAATCGCCAGGTATCCGATGACATATAGCTTAATTACGGAGCTGTAATATGGCACATTAATCAATATTGTTCTCGGCGATTATAGACGCCAGGAACAACATAATAACCGATAGCTTTTTACGTTTTAACATTCATATTTAATTGGTCGGCTATGATTTGTGGGAGTGCTTAAGAAAAGCCATTTATTTTCTTGATTATGATTTAAGGATTTCTAGAAAGGGTACGCACCCTTTTATTGTCCTTTCGCGTTCTTTTACAGTAATAGGGGTAGATTATAAGTCACGCGTGTACTCCGAAAAGTAGAAAACTTCGAAGGTAACTAATTACTTGAGAAGGTGGGCAGCACGCGCGCCCCGTGTAAGACACGCGATATGAAGATTTTACGCTAACTACTTTAAAGCGTAATATGACTTCGAACGTTCGTCTCGTGGAAGTTAAAATTGAATCTCAGTTTTTCCGATTTGAATATATTTTCACTTAAGTAGCGAGCGCAACTTCTATTTAACTTTAATATAAAATTTCTGGCTGTGCTTAAGTGCTTTATTCTCATTTAAAATGTTCTTCAAATTTGACTTTGTATACTTCATCAAGACTTAAGCAGTCTCAAAAATTCGAATGTAACTTTATAACTTAATTAGATTAAAAATAATGTTTGAAGTGACGACATTTTACCACTATCAACATAAATAAAAAGAATGGCTTTTGTATCACACAAATTCAATTATTCGCAACTCTTAAAGTTCGTATAATCTAGCCATGAGAAGTAACCTGCCAAGTCTTACGATAAAACGTGCAATAAGAAACGACCGTGCATCTATAAGTTTTCATGCGTGTATAGCTCGTCGGACTTGTATAGGTTGGAGGCTAGGTAACTTGGCGTCCGGCGAGTCCGCAAGCCGGTAGCCGCGGCCGAGCCTCGCGTCGCTAGTACGGCACGGGCGCATTGACGCGACGGACGCCTGCTTCGCCTTACCGCTTGTGTGTCAAAAGGTGCGCGCATAACATAAACAATACAAATAGAACATCGGAACAGAGTGCGGACTGTGAGAAACGTTTCGTTCGAGTGTGCCGCTTGTCAGTTCGCCGGGGGTGCGCGGGGGAGGTTTTGGCGGGATTCTGTCTGGAGCGAAAGTGCTAAGAAGCACAGGCGCGAGCGCGCCCTGTTTTACATAACTGATACTACGAGCTTTAGTAATTGTTGCGTGTAACAGTGAGTACACAGTTCGATTTGCTTACAATTGCCTTTATGTTTCTATTGTGCTTTAATTTCATGAGCCAACCCGCAACTAAGCCGTTTTGTTTTCTTTAACGAAATATACATAAGTAATGTTACTCCATAATTTATCCTAGGCAGTTAATTTTTGCATGCTTTGAGAATGATCTTTTCTGAAGCATTGTTTGCTATTTATATTAAACTATTAGGAGTCAGCTTATTGTATAAAATTACTGTAGCCTTTGCCAGGTAAGTTTTTCAAATGTAGATGACATGACATGACAACACACAAATACTGTGTTGTCATTGAATTAAAACAGTTTAAAAATACATCGCTTTTTTGATAACAGTGATTTCGTTCAGAAAACGACACTAATCATAATTATAATCTCATTCCTGTCATTAACATCGGTAGTATTAAGGATAAAGAAGTTTCAACAATAGGTTGGATGAATGTCACACGTACTTTTATTACAAAAGCTTATGCATGCTTCTGTTTTAGTCGTATTTCTATACATAAAATAAATTAACTGAAGCTAGTGCTTTGCTAATAATTACTTTGTATCAGTAATTATTGTTTTCAAGGTATTTATAATACAAGGCAAGAAGCGTCCAATATTATTTCAACATTCAGTTTAAGAGTTTAAATAATCACCAACTTAAAATATAAAACAACAACAAACAGACAATGGACAACTTTTTATACGGATCCCATCAAAATGTCATATCGCATCATCACAAAAGTTCGTTCTTGTTAAATGCCGCTCGTATAGTTTCTTGGTAATGGCATGCCGTGGTGCGAATACTAACATCTTAAAAGGCGATTCTTTTATCGTTAATAGGTTCACAATGATGTCACGTACGGGCAACGACGTCAAGGAGCACACACGCCCGCTTGGGAGATGGTGGCGGACAGCGATGTAATCTTAACGACAAATCTCTGTTCACTTATCACCACAATGGCTTTTGGTCTCTCGTTAGACGCTCGCGACTACAACATAAATTTATCATAGTCACAGCATCAACGTGTTATATCAATTTATACCACCTACGATATCAAATCTATTCAAAATAAAATTTTCCGCTCGAATACACAACACGAGCTGACTATCATTCAATTCCGAATGTATCTATCGAACATCTTTGAGAATTTACTTGAGATATTTATCTGAATGCCGCAACAAGAAGAGACATTGTTGATAGTACATTTAAAAAAGACTAAGCGTTTAATCTCTGTTGAAATAACTCTAATGACTCTTATCGTATCTCGAAAATTCGTTAGCGTACCTTATCTTTAATCTTTAGTTTGTGCCGCCTTGATTCTTCACAAACTTCATTTCTAACAAATGATTTAAAAGTAAAAAGATAAGATAAACTTAATGATTGAAAGAAAAGCAATGAAGAAAAAGGTTATATAAGTATCCAGAATACTTTTAAATAGCATAACGTTATCGAACAGAATCATCCGTGTAATTAATAAGTTACTGATATAAAACAAAATAACTATGCTTTCAAAAGCAAGTTTAGTTTTCAACATGTCAATCTGATAATACGGAGCACATATATACATGCTTGCACCTTTTGCAATAGTGCACACCTCGTTTTATTTATGCATGACTCGAATATCAATGAAGCCGGTTTTGATTAATCGCAGGCTACGAATGCCTTTTAAAAGGATTTTGTTGTTAATTTTGTACTAGCTATATACGAATTTCTACTATATTTATACTATATGTCTTAGCACTACATTTTTAATAGGTTATTGATATGGTTGATATATAGATCAGTTAAAATATAACTCCTCGTCCGACATAAAATCCTAATAATCTAAGTAACGAAATAATCTGAACTAGCTTTAAGTTAACGAGTGAATCAAATGTAGATAAAACACAATTATTAAGTTAATCCTTACTAATGATTCAGTTAATAATGTAACTTGCATCGCTTGATTTTAGCGTTGAAATCTTTTATATCGTCAACGCGTGCGCATTTGAAATGCTCGCACTCGGTACGTGCACTTATTCATTGTAAGTTTATTATGCAACGGATAAAGCAAGTAACATTTTGTTTGTTCATTTGTATTATTTCTTTTCCTTAATAAACCTATGTAACATATGTAAATGTATGTATAAAATAGTTTAAAAATATTTTTGATTAATGTTTATAAATATTTTAAAAACATCACTTGGATAAAATAAAACGTGATTTTATGTTACATTATATAAATGTGAAAAAGTCCTTCCAAAACAAAGCAGTCGTATAAAGTAAGTTATAATAAGCTTTATTCTTTCTGAAACGTAATAATTCTTTTTTTTTCATACACTGATTGAATAATATATTTGGCAAAAGCTAAAATATTAGTAAAGGAGGACTATAAGCCCCTAATACGAGGGGCTTGTGTTCTATACATATGCCGCGAATACGGAAACCGCGAATATGGAATGTAAATTGTACGGGATTGTAGGGTTGCGTTCCAACATCCCGAAATAAAAAGAATGTCACATAAAATAAATTTAATCAGATGTTTTTAACAATAAAAATACATACATATTCATACTTATCATTAGGCAAAGGTTCAATGTTTCATAAACTTAGAACGTTTTCTCATTTTGCTTTAAAACGTATTTCAATTCGGATTGATACTCAGCTGCTCATTCGTGCAACAGATGTTGTCGTTGCTGGCTCTACCGCTGCCAAAATATTAGCCATACGGTAAACTTTCAATCAGGTTATTCAAGTCAAAGGACAGACTTCCAGTTCAGTTTAAGGATCTTTTTTAATGGAATGCGGATTCAAACATTTCTTCTAAGCTAGCTTTACCGAAGGAATCCGCGAACGGAGAGATATTTTGCCGCGAAAACAGGGATTGAGTGGCAATCCCGACAAATTTTGACCCGCGAATAACGAACCTGCGAATAAGGAGCTTATATTGTATAAAACGTTTTTGTTCAGTTGGTATGTTATCAGAAATTACTCAATTACAGAAAATCTCCACTAGATTTTAGTAAGTGTTGTTGTTATAAAATAAACTGAGGTATGTTACTAGGTTTAAAGCACGCTGAGTACTTAGTTATAATACTCTATTTATTATAATGTGATATTACTTGATACTTTTAAAAAAAGCTCAGTAATTTTTCTAGAAATGATTACGCAACTTGTACAAAGCTTTGTACGAATCACACTTTAACGGTATCGACAAATTTTATACCACTTAATTCGCCGCGTCCGTGATTTAGTGTAATAAAAATATACCTACTGTGGTCTGCGCCCAGACGCCCTTGTTTTTGGCGATTACCGTGGCCACAAGCGGTCAAGCGGTGGCTAATAATATCGCCTTTAGATCTAGGTCAAAAGAACGCGGGCTACATTATTCATGAACTACGATTTGACGTAAAATCGTTAGCGGTGAGTCATTAAAGAAATTCCAAGTTAACTGATGATTTGAACGAGATATTTTATAGCGGTGATAAAGTCTCTTCGGAATTGGAGTGCGTGCCTTTTTAAAGTCACAACATATGTTCGCTCGTTAATTAAATGTAGTAATAGATGCAATTAAAATATTGACTGTACCAGTGTTGAGAGTCCCACCGTGAGTTTTATATCGCTCGAATAAACGCGATTGAGCTGTCGCTTATTAAATTGTTTTTCGTTTTTAAGTGTTTACTGTTTCTTTATTTATTAGGGACTTTTGTCTTAAAGGACATGTCAGTCCCATTATTAAGTGTTGATTTACCCTACTTAAGCATTCATTGTCATAAAAATGAATCGATACGTTTGTATGTATTACTAACAAGCTTGGAAAAAGGCGATAATTGCTATTTATCGGATCAAAAACAAAATAATTTTCTGATAGCAAAAGTTTGAATAAAATATTTGTTGATTCTTTAATTTTTTCTCATTTTCAATAATAAACGTAATTTACCAAGTTCTTGCATAAACTGTAACATTACTATTTACTATAATAATAACGAGAAATGCTTCCACATTCATCTCGCAATGCGAACGGATGCGTAAATTTGATAAACAAATATCTGCTGTTTGAGCAGCTCATAACAGAGCTAATAGGCGCGCGAGAGGCATCGACCTCTAATAAATTTTTCGTGGAATGTTGCAATGCAACAGTGTTATTCAAATAAGTAAAAAAACTTATTATAATACTTGAAGTACGACTTTTTCGGGATCTCAGGTCTCACTCGTAGCCTAACAATAATTTTACCGGTTACAGAGAGCTTTAAAAAATAACTCGGTGAATATAAAGTTAAAAAAAAGTCACGGTACACGACTTTTAACTTCATAATGAAATAAACAGGGATGCGAAGTTTATAATACTAATAAGTCTATAGTGATATAGTTTCCCTTCTGCTTTTATGTCCTAATGAATTCAATTGACTTAAATCCTAATGAATTGTTATTTAACAGATTAAAACCTCAAGTAGAATGACTTAATTATTTTCATATTCTTTAGTACAAAAGTACCCAAAAGCTGGCTTTTCCATTCGGTGCATGATGTTAGGTTCCCATGTAACATCAAAATCAGCCAACAACCTACACTTAGCTATAGGTGTCCTTCGAGGATCACTACAGAGCGGAATAACCAAGTGTTTCCTTCAGATATTATCATTAAATAAACTCTGATACTTAAGTAACAGTCCTGAAAGCTTAATTTATTTAACTTTAAAATTTCGCGAATGTTCTCATGTAATTTCGCAAATAAAAATGACAAGCTGACAGTCACATACGACAATCTTAGCAGATTGGACGCGGTGATTAAAAAACCCAGGTGATTTGTGACACCATAAATACAGGGTGGGCTGCGAACTCACTCAAACAGGTTTTAATATTTAACAGTACTGAGATACAATCGTCGGTTATATCAAAGAGCGCTTTTTTCATAACATTTTTTTTGTATTCTTAGCTTTAGAAAATTGAACATTTTTTTGTAGATGGCGGCTAACGAACAAACGGCTCACCTTATGTAAAGTGACCATCTCTCTGCACTAATATTCGCAACAATCGAAAGATCTACGAATGTGTTGCGATCGTTTTTGTAAGAAGGAAAAGTAGATAAATACATTAAAGAAGACTGCTTGTCTTCTTTTTTTTTTTTGTTAAGATGATCACTAAATAGTACCATACATATGTAGGCACAGCGAAGCGTGGCCAGGCATAGCAAATATATATATTATATTAACGCACGAATTATTCACATTAAAATTAACCTTGTTTTACGAATTTTGTTGCGTTTATTTAATGTTTTTGCTCCCGACGTTTCGAGTAGTTACAGTACTCATGTAAGTAAGAGGTCCCAGGGAGACTGCCCACCTCCCACTGTGACCATCAGTGCTTTAATTTTAATAATATACTAATGTTATTGCTTGCCAGTGACAATTTAACAAGTAAAGTACAGTAATAGTGTAACATTATATATGAGAGAGCCATTGTCATATTCAAGATATCCGTACAAAGTGAACCACGCTTATGTCGCAAACGTAATATCAGTGGGTGTGAAGGTATTGAGATAGAGAAATCAGATCTACGTAATGTTAACTATATAAGTTTTCAACGTTCACTCGTAAAATCGTCGTAAACTTGATATTTTTGTACAAATTGCCTGGTTCCTAATCGTACTGAGTTACCCGATACATCGTGCTTGCACAACTCTCGTGTAGGTTAACTTACGTAAACTATAATGTTATCTATGCCTTAAGAAGTGATAATGTTGCTTTGTGTATTGTATTAAAGAAAATGGTTTACCTTTAATTGTTACATTGTCACATTGAAAATACACATACCTGTCAAGTTATAATTTTTAGAAAAACAAATTTGTCCTAAAATGCTCAAAACGTGAAAATATATTTTATAAGGGATTTTTTTTGCTTTGGTAGTTGATTTTGAGATGCTTATTTTAAGTTTTATAGCAGGTATGTTAGTTCGATCTGTGGTGGAACACATTTTTGGTCTAATTTATTAGCGATCGGTTATGCACTGGTACGACACTTTTCCGAGAGATGTTCTCTCTTTTAAAGTGAAACAGGCTTTGGCTGTTGTAATACAATTTACTGATTTCGCTGCTTGTAATCACTTCCAAGATATCCAGGTGTTTTAGCAGCTGCTGTAATTATAATCGTTATACATAAATAAATTTAAATACAAGTTACGATACGTGACTTTATAAGGTGTAAAAAAATTCCATATGTAGAAAATTCTTAGTGTGAATGACCTCTGCTTCTTCAAATAAATACGAAGGCGCAATGCCGGCGTACTAAAAGTTAGATGCGACACTTAAAATGTATCGACGCGCGTCGCCCTTGGGCAATAAAATTCCAATCGATAACGGCCATTCTACTATAAGTTTGAAATTTAAGTAAATAAAAATTATCATGGCAAGTTATTGTAACTTTACAGAGTGTCATATTTTTAATTTAAATTTATTTAATTAAAAAAAAGCCATAGAATTTATTTTACACGAAAAACATTACACATCACGTTGATATTTTTATGTCCAATATACAAAGGAGTTTGTATTAGTGTGCTCTGAAAAAAAAAAGAAAATTTATTTTACACTGTGCACTATATGCTGCTTAGGTATTATCTTTTTGATTATCTAGTTACGCTTGCGTTACAATATACAACGACTCAGAATATAGGTATTGTCGTACTCCGGCATACTCGCTTCCTTTCAAGTCTTTTTGTTCAACGTGCCAACGATTAAAATGGATCTGCATTTTAATTAGTTAATAAACGTTTTGAAATCTTGTTGAATGAATTTAATTAGGATAGCGATTTTTTGTTATTAAATTCAAAATATAGCAAAACATGTCTGTAACAGTTTCTTCCTACGATCGTTTGAAATAAAATGAACAGTAAAAGGAAGTGTTAAGTAAGTTTTATTATTTATAATTTCCGCGACTGTTACGGACGCATGTTATATAATTATAAGGAAGAATAAGGATTTTTTAAAATTTTATATTCACTTTTCACATTATATTTTATCTTCGCTTAAGTGAATTTATGTTTCTCCGAAATAAATCACAATTTATAATTTTCGAAATCTCACAACAGCTAAATCACCTGTTGATTACGAACATCGTATTGATTTAGTGGAGCGTGCATTAAATCGCTTCGTAGTGTAACGATTTCAATTTGGAGTCTTATTACTCGTCGCCGTTGATAGCCGTGGAATGATTTCGTAACCTTCGGCCGCAGGTCCGTAACACGCGACGTCGACTCACGACCTTACCTTATCACGGCCCGCTGATAGACATTCTTCCTGTTCCACAAGAACTTTCTTAACCTGTAATATTTCTGGTCAGTCACTATTTAAGATGTCTTATATAATGGTTCGTGTTTCTTATGAACTTTACTGTGAAGTCTTACAAATTCCTGTAATTTAATACGGTAGGTTGTTTACTACAAGTTTTCAAGACAACAATATTATCCTTCTAATAGATTGGCTACATATTGCATTCGAGCTATTTATCACCACAGGTGATTGTTTTCACCCTGCTTGAAATTCTCCGATGTTGGGAAAAAGAATTAGATGATAGGGTGGCCAAAGCTTCTAATTTTTTTCTACTACACTGGAAAATACATCATGGCCTGCTTAGACAATTGTAAAAAATGTCAAAAACATCAGTCTTTTTATTTTATTATTATATGTATGTCTTACAATCATACTAAAAATTATATTAAAACATAAATTCATACACTTAAAAATTGTATTAATTGTTACGTACGTTTTTTTTTTCATTTATTAAATGTCGAAATTATATAGATTTATAACATCCATATATTTTTGTCAATGGCAAAGCAAAATAAAGTGAGTAATAAAAAGTCGAATGACTGTTGTTTGAAAGCCCTAGGCTGTTAATAGAACGGCTTAAACATTTTTTTGGATACCCGTTATAATACGTTTGACTTTCAAGTTACCTTCAAAGGTTCTTTTTGATTTTACATCAGGTTAGTTTTAGTAGGTTAGGTTAGTAGCCATGGTTAATAACCTACAAGGTTATTAACCATGGCAGGTCGATGATCATAATATTTATACAGTATTTTAATTTTGTACTGCTATTTGCTAACATGGTTAAATACTATAAACATATAACCTCAATAGCTATAGTTTATTTTCAGTATCAACGTAACGCATAGTATGGATTGATATCATATATTGATATGATTTGACGTAAAATACATCAAGCAGTAGTTGATCCCGCAGCAACAGTAGGTAGCTCTTGCACAAACGATTCGGCTCGTTGAGTGAAATACCACGACCTCACATAAGTCAGGCGTCAGGTACAAGTATGCT
>JWHW01003612.1:17889-40567 GCA_000931545.1 Papilio glaucus
CAGATAGGGTATGTTGCGATGGCAATAACGGTCAGCGTCGAGACAAGCGATTTATCGCACCACAGATAATAATTGTTGTGTCGATATCGTTCCGAGTTGGTCGTGGGCGCTAAGAATGGAGAACACCTCCACGCTATCATATTGCAGCACAAAGGACGGTAAGGGATACGTTGAACGAGCAATGCTGAAATTATATACAATTTGTAATATGCAATGCATTCGTTTTTTAAATTATTTTTTTTTATTCTAACGGCATTTAGCTGCACAAATTCTCTTTCAAAGAATAATGTGATATTCTGCTAACTCTCTTCGACCACATTTAATACTACTAATAGCATATTAATATACTATGATGTAACGCGCGGATGTGAGCACGCTAAAATAAATGCACTCGCATATTTTTGTTTTCTTTAATTGAATTTAAAAAGGTACGGAAGTTGTGTTATTTACATTATCATACGCTGAAGTGCTAGACATTATGATTTAGACAAATATTTTGCGTTGATTGGGAATCGATCCAAGGACCGTACATAGACGTAATACGGCAACACGGCCCACGTGTCAACGAGCAACACGAGCCAATGTTTTTTATTACATCTTCTCTTTCGCATAGGTCTGTACAATTACCCATTTCTATGTAGATTTATTTTTCTTTCTTTCAGGGGAGACATTTATAATGTTTTATGGTATACACAATTATTGTTATTTATTTCTCTTACAAATAATGATTGTGGACCTCGGACCTCTTATTTTATACTTCATTTAAATGCAAACCGCGTTCATTGTGATTTACCGGTTCATTGTAACTGTACTGCCATACATTAAATACTACTAACGTAGCTGAAATAGTAGCTCAAATTACTTGCACTCGATTTCATTTTTAGAATATTCTAGTGGCTACCACTATGCTTACAAAGATATTTGGTTCGACCATAGTTTTTTGTGCAATTTAAATTTATTTCATACCGCGTAGGCTTTACTAATCTAAAATTAGCGACGACATTTACTTTATCACTATGATGACAGGCACACAATATTTTTAATTTTATAAACCTATATAATATTCAAATGAAAATTTACGAAATTTAATCACCTGCCCTTAGCATCTTTCGTGGTTGCTTGTTAAAACAAGACAGCAAAGTAGTTGGGTGGTCCGCAACCAAGCCTAGTAATCTCTGATCAAGGGCCGGACGACACGTATGAATGACATTTTCGGAAGTTATGTATGAGACATCGATAGTTTGATTTATAAGACTGCAATGACCGCGGTGACATCAGAATTTAGTATTTAAATTTAACAATGTTTAAAGGCGAAACTCAACTGTGCTTAAAAGCGATAATGACGCACGTATAGTGAAGAACCATTGCCTTTGCATAAATATACTATTTGAAAAAAAAAATATTAATTTTTTAAATTTTATTTTATTTGGAAAACATACAGCAAAATACAAAATAACTTAGATATATAAACATACAATAAATAAGCTAATAACATGTTTTCACATATAAATATCTAAAAATAGTCAAGATGAGTACAGACACTTCACCGCAATGCTATTATAACATATACAGAATTAATTTAAAATAATAAATAAAAGAAAAAAAAATGACACAACCCTTCTGTTAATGAACCTAGAAATTTTCAAGATAACTGACATTGTTTTGATTTTTTGTGAGTATCTTTAACTATGTACCTTTGATTTATGCATAAAAGCTTTTACGGTATTATTTCGAGGACGGATAAAGTATAAAAATATAACGACTACTATATTTTTATGAAAATGTGTTCATTATTCAAAGGAAGCTAAAGTGCTAATTTCCATACACGGTCATCAGTTAACGTCAACGGTTACATTCTTATATGAAATGGACGTGACTTGACAGGTTCTTAGTGGAAACAGGTAAAAGCATTTAATAATGCCCCATTAGTGAGATCCGTCCTCACGCTGATGACGTCACAAGCCTAATATTCGGAATGTAAAGAGTTGTCGAGATTATGCGAAAGCCGGTTGCCCGTATTATATACGTATATTTTATACTTTTTGGTTATAACAAAGTTAGTTTACAGTGCTTTTTAATCATTGTCACAATAAAACTCAATTTAAAAAACCCATAACATTTAATTCAATAATGAAGCCCCACAGTCACTTCTAAACCCACTTAAATGTTAAATTAATTATGTATCGGGACCACTGTTCGGTCGGTCGTGTGTGGTCCTTGGTCGCCATGGGAACGGCCATAGTACCCCGCAGACGGATAGCCTTAACTGATGGACGAGGCTAATAGTTGTGCCCGTTGTACGGTGACGGTATCGAGTTTAAAGGTCCTAGTACTATCGTTGCCGCCCTTATTGCCATGTATTTATTGAAAAACCACTAATCAGACTTTTTTTTAAAACGAAAATGTAATGATTATACCATTGATCATAAGTTATTACCTTAATATAATTTTTCTATCATTCATAAATAAATAAATATTTATTTATAATTTCTCTATTGTATTGTGTTTAATTTTTTGATTAAAACTCGTTCTAATTGGTCTCTATATATTATCCATTATATTCAATTTATACGTTTCATTTATATTCTTAGTTCGAGGTCCAAGAAGAAATAAATCAAATGAAAAAGTCATATCTATTAATTCTTAATAAATTAATGTGTAAAAGCTAAACATATAATAAATTTGTAAGCATGTTTTAGATATAAGTGGCACGAAGCACGCGACAAGTGTCGAATGAACGGCAAACGTAACATAAGATTGATATAGTAAAACCTAAAGGTTTCATAATATTAATGTTTTTGGGTCAAGTCGGGCAATTAGAATGAGTCGTATTCACGCAAAACAGCCTTCGTGTTAAAAATATATCGGTCATATCGTGTATCCGTTTCGTGATTTATAAAAACAGTGTATATGCGGTTATTAAACAAGCTTTTACACTCTGCCAACAAGAGCGAATTAATTCCGTGAGTATAGTTTCATGAAGTCCTATTTTTAGAGCGCTTTCATAATGATGAATTTTTTGCAACAAAGAGCAATAAAACATGGAAAGGTTAAACGTTTAATTATTGTAAATCAAGCAAACTTACTGTAATGGAATTTTATCAAAAATTACTTTTAACGAAGTAGTTACTTTGTTCTAATTATTAAATAAGAGTTTTGTAGTCAGATAGTGTTTCCTAAAACAATCCTAATCGTTTACAAATAGGCCAGGGTGCCTGAACTACTATATTGACTGAACAAATCCATTTGTAACAAAGAATATATCTTAAAAATTTTGCTACCTTAATTCATTTAAAGTACACTATATAAATCCCGGCTTTTTTAGATATTATTTTACCTGTAAAAACATCATCCAATTACATACCATGAAATGAAATGTAAGCTAATTATAAAGCTAATTATAAAACAAAATATCAGTAGCCTAGAAACTAAACTACTCGGCTAACGAGTCTCAAGTCTCAAGGTTCAGTCTGCAAGTAAATATCTTTGTTTAAAAAATCTGAACAGCCATCCTATTGGGAAGCATAGACGCTCATAAAAAAAACATCATGCTCTTCTAGTTGTTTCTTTAGTTAAAACAAACGACTTATGAAAAAAAAGACTTACCGCAATTTAATGTCATTAGATTGTTATAAAAAAGAAATATGAACATGTTAATCGAAGTTAGTACAATTCGTATAGTGGATATAAAATGTCAAGGTTCCTACAATTGATTAAATACAAATAAAAAATAGCGCCATATCAATTTACAAATGGCTATTTGAATAATGGCCGACCACCATGGATAACGCAGTTCATGAGCAGAATGAGAACATGAATAGTCGATTTTATTTGACAGGCGCACATAACTTCTTGATTCGATTTCGAGAATTGAATACGTTCGTTAGTGATCGAGACATCCGATTAGCATCGAGTCGCAAAAAAATTTATCGATTTTTAATAAGTCGTTTGGTGACTTCGTTAAGGAATTTATAATAGTCATAACAATCAAATTGAAGCTGGTATAAATACTTATATCTAAGTTTAGAAAGTAATAAAACTAGATATGGATTATAAAATACATTAGGTATATATAAAAACCACAGATATTAGTGCAAAAACACTAAAATAAAAAAAAAATCGCTGATAGAAAGATACCGATATCTGGACCGCCTCTTAAATATAACCTGCCAACAATGTGAGACATAAATTATTTTATTTTTATTCACATAGGTAATTTGAAATCCAATTTTGGTCTGGCAGAAGGCGGTTGAAGTCTTTTCTTTTCGATGATGTCCGTGTTGGGATCTGTTGGAATATCAGGGTCGCATACGTAACCTTTCCGAGAACTACAATAAAAATTAAAACTGAATTGCCAAGTGGAACGGCTTTAGATGGCCCGTTATTATTAACAATGTTGTTACAGCTAATATAATAGAATGTGGTGACTATTCCGAAATGGGTTTATTATATTTTTTGACGAATAAATATACGCTCACTCCGTAACCCAGA
Organism: Papilio glaucus; assembly: GCA_000931545.1. Taxonomy (NCBI): domain Eukaryota; kingdom Metazoa; phylum Arthropoda; class Insecta; order Lepidoptera; family Papilionidae; genus Papilio; species Papilio glaucus. The sequence goes on from JWHW01003612.1 coordinate 22,381, forward strand.
GGGGTAGACAGAGATATTTTTTGACGACTGTGCTACAAGTTTTTGTGCGATTTTAATAACTTATACTACACTATTTTTTAGTTTAAAACCTTTTGCACCCATATTTTCTTTAGTTTGTATTGAGTTTTATCATTTTTGTATTTGTAATTATAACATAAACTTTGCCTTTTGTACTCTACGCATTAACGCCACTGTGGAATCTCTCTCTAATTTTATTTAAAAAAATAATGGCAATGTTTAATGATTCGCTTGTAAGGTACATCGATTTCCTCATTGCCTCTACAATTACGATGAAAATTATTCCTGTACATCATTCATCAATAATAATTGCATTAATGCGGCTACATATAACTGTTTCGGAATAAACCTCCAACGCATGCTAGGTCTGTTCGTCATTATTTCAAGGAAATTTATATTTTTTGTTTAAGTACTTGGAGCAAATGACATACCTTTTTTGTGAGAGGAGGTTTGTTTGTAGCTCAGAATTAAATAGTATATTCGTCATACTTGAAAACTATCAAATGCTACCTTGACTAGCAACTAAACTAATTTATCTTTTTAAAATATGTCTATTTCAACTAATACTATGCTGGGATATACAAAAACATATGAAACAAAAAACCACAGTTTTCAGACTTTATCCATTTTAAATAAACAAATCTTTCCTCTATGTAAACGTAGTATGGATGTAGATGGTACCATACTATTCCACTTAAATTCAAACCTTGATAAAACAAAAGAAATAGCTTCTTGCGTTGTTCAAGAAACACTATCCGTTAATTAACTTGCGATATCTTCTGCAGCATGAAACGTGAAGCTTTTAATCTTCCGAGTCTTGCGAGTAATTTGCATAGCTCAACAATTACTCGCTACATTCTTTCTTGGATTTCCAGTATCTTGATTATACAGCAAGTGGTAGTGAACGTCTGCTATGTATCCGATGCACCGGCCATAAAACAGATTCCTCTCGAGTTTGCGAATTCGCTAAGATATGAGCGCACCGTGGTCGTTAGGGAATTCAAATTGTGTTCCATTTTAAACAACTTAGTATTCAACTTAGGATCCTAAGTCGATTTCAGTTAAACGTGCACATTTAAGAGCAAGTCACTTTTTGACGTAACAAAAAACAGTGATTTGGGTGGGACTAAACAAAAGTTTAGTCAAATCATAAACATTTTTTTCACTAAAAATACGAGGAAGTCACATTATCAAATCAGATCAAGATTTCAGAAAAACTATAAAAGAAATGAGAATGAAAATGAAAATGAGAATAATCTATTAAATCCTTCATGGTGTTTCTTTGCGATATCTCATCTAAAACATTTTAAAGTACTCGTAACCAAGTCTAGACACTAAAGAGCCCATATTTATGAGCTACGAGGAAGTTCCAAGTTACATGTTTAATAAAAAATGTAAAAATGATGTTCACTCTGCCAGCGTGTAAGAAGTAAGACCAAAGATTACATTCCGTTCCACCGGTAACGTTACGTCATCTTTATTTATTTTTATACTTAATGTTGGTATAGTTATGATAAGCCAGTCGTCGTCCTAATTGGAAGGACCCGGATCAGAACGCACACACCATATATTTGGTATTTTTGTACAGTTATTTATTTTATTTGCATTGTCGATTCTGATAACTTTTGGTTGATATTGTGTTCTGATAATTTAAAGTGTATTTATTTTTATTTCATCATTATAAGATTATAGATGATTTTTTCCTTACACTTAATTTTAGTTTCCATTTCTCACTGAATTTAAAATAACATGTGATAAAAGCTTTGCATTTACCAAGGCTTTTATCATCATTTCAAAGTTAGGTTTGACTTTTTCATAATTTTTTTCATGTGCAAAAATTCAGCTACAGCCTTTATTTCTAAAGGTTATTAAAAACCAATAATTATGAATCCATTAAATTGACGTAACACTCAATAAAATATCTAGTAGCCCTAGGTCGTCAAATTATGCCAATGCTCATAAAATCCCTCGACCGCCGGCTAAGCCTGTCTCACGCTTTTATGACGCTGTAGATACTCTAAACGATTACGTATTTTTCTCATGTCGGAAATGTTTAATACAACTTGATGTTTTTTACTACTTTTTACATAATTCCAGTGAAAATAGGTATTTTAAAACTAGCAACCCATTTCTTACTTATTTTTACTCAGTATGCGTCGACAAAAATCTGATTTGTTTAAGCCTAAACGAGAATATTGGCTAAGATACTTTTTTATTTTGCTGCAATTTAGTAGAGTAGTGTGTTCATCAGTTTTTTGGCATTGAAAAATATTTTTTGAATAACTTACAAATTTAGTTGTTCCATTAATTTTACTTAGGATACTGAGTACATTCATTAACTGTTTGGTTTAAAGCGATATTTATTTATATATATCTCGCATTGTTTAACATTGTTATACGTAGTTTACTACTTGGCGTAATAGTCACTCTACAAAGCAATAAGAACTTACAATGTCGGTACCTCTTAGGAAGTTATAAATATTTATAACACGTGTTTCTTATAGAATATCACCAATTAACATTTATACCGCGAAACATTAGCTATAACCTAATTTCAGCCACCAATATAGTAGTTATTTTAAAAATGAATGCTCGTCTCATTTTATGAGTACTACTACTAATTTTCGGAGATGTCGTTGCTGGTAACCTTATTGACGGTTCTTACAGCTTCATCTGATACAGGGCTCGCGATCCAAGTGATCTTGAGCTAGCTATGAGTACAATGACAATAAATATTATTATGTCATCCAGAAGTAGAGTGTTTATTTTTCTATTTGTGCATGTTTTACTATATATGTCCAGCAGGTCCTCCAAACTCATATCCAGTAAATGTTGACTTCTTCGATTGTGACACTCATTTTGCTACAATTATGCAACATATTTTGCTACAATTAAGTAACACGCACGTACAACAAACAGATCTGTACATTTGACGACGTGACCGCAAACATTTTTATGGCGTGTCGAATTTTGATAGCCGTGAAACGAAACCGGTGGGAATAAAACCGGAGTTCATTGTTAGCTGGACGCTCATTACGTTCCATGTTTTATTACCCTTTGACAAAATTCAATTTAGAATAACGAAGGGACTATGATCTGACACTGGGGGAGAAAAATGTGTGAAATATATCAAATAAAGCATGTGATATTATTTGATTATTTGATCATTGTTGCTCTTAAATTTGTTCACCCTGTATAATGATGATTCCTGTGAAAATAATACAGGTATACATACAGTGTGTAGGAGGTCCATTTTATGGGTACAAGAAAGCTGGAGCAATATAAAGCTAGATTTATTTACAGCTCAGGCTATAACTCAGACCAATACGTAGCCTGTGCTTACGCCTACATACAAATAACTACCATAGTATTTGTGATGAAAATGTACACAGAAATAGTACCAATTTTCATACGTACCTACTACCTGGGTCACATAAGAGCAATATGGACTAAAGGTCACTCGGAAAAGGTTATTTCCCGTTGCCCGGCGGGCCGCTTTCTACAATACTGATTATAAACTAGTTCAACACGCCGAGACAGTTAGTAAATGTTGTTGTGTAACGATAGTAAAAACTAAATGTACTAATAAAAGAGAACGTACCCACAATTTCATTTAAAGTATTTTTTTAATAAGTAATACTAGCGACCCGCCCCGGATTCGCATGGGTAGCACTAAAATATACACCAGGAAAACAACACGTGACGTATGACGACAGCCTAGATGACAAAAGATATTGAATTGTTGTCAGTACAGCTTACAGCGCTATCTATAATATATTATGGATGAAGAGATAAAAACTATTTTTAAGTAGGACCAAATTACACAAACAATGACTAAATTTCATCATGGTCGATTTAGTAGTGTTGGAGTTCATTACGCACAAACATCGTGGCACGAGATTTCTCTATGTACAAGACTACATTTTACTTCAGCAACAGCACACAAGTAAAGAATATAAATATTTTAAATAAAGTTAACGACGAGAGAAGTCTGGAGCGTGAAATTGTAATTACAAAAGATTTCACTGCCAGTCGTATAAATATTTTCTATGACTTCGTTTAGTGAAAGTCAAATGAAAAATGGTACAAAATTGAATTGCGTTTTTATATTACTTTTCTCTACATCGGGTTTACAAAACGGACAAACTCAAATCACTTATGACTTATTTTTGGACTCCTATTGCATCGTGACTTACCGCAATATCTACTCTTTGTGGATAATTTAGCTAAGTTACAGTCTTAGTAATAAGGCACAATACCAGGAAGTTAAAGAATTCATCGTACCGGGAGTTATAAAGGGAAAAATTGATCGCTAAGCCTTGGGGACGGTGGGAACGCAATTTAGCTGCATCCATTGCCCCGTGAACGTTATTGTCGATGAGAAAAGTCCGAGCACCGTACGTACACACATTTCATAAGCGGATTAACGACTTTAAAGGACTGAGTCCGGACGATAGCCGCCATTGCGTCGCAACATTGATTGCGCGCTTTTTGTTATGGCCGGTGAATTTCATATAAAATAAATTTTCTAGTATACTTAAATAATACTGATCTTTTGTTCACATATATTACTGCGAAACGCTTTACAGAAGTTTTTTTTTTAGAAATTTGTTATCATTTTTCTAGATATGTTAGACGAGCAGCAAATACTACATCAAAATACAGTATTAACATACAAATATTGTTACTACCTTACTTTAAATAAAAAATGAAATCGGAATTTATGTTTATTACGATTTCTGTATTATATTTCCTGTTAATTGAAATAAATATTAAATAAGTTGTATAAAAAACAGGTAAGTGATATCGTACATTAAAGTTGAGCGGATGTTATTCGTTATTTATATTTATTAACCTTTGTAATGCATAATTTTAAGCAAATGCTCATTATGCTATTTAATAAAAATATTTTGTATTTAAAACAAGATGAATTTTTATTATATGGTGTTATTTCTTTGGCAATGCCATATCTTAGTTGTTACTTCGTCAAAATTATTGATTTAGTCATCAATTTCAACTTATATTCCTAGCTGTCAACGAGGATTCTGAAAATAATTTTATGTTATAATATATCTTACGCTTTCATTGAAAATAATAGTTATTATACTGGGACACTATTCACACACGGCCATATGATCCCAAACTAAGCAGAGCTTGTGAAATGGGAACCAGATAACTGATATACTGCATATACTACTCTTCTTTCGTAATACTTAAATAGATAGTACGTAATTATGGAAACGTTATGAAAATATGTTTGTTCAAATCCTCGTTAAATTGTTAGAATGTATATATGCAACATACAGATAAATCAATGCGACGCATATGCTGGCTGAATAATTTTTCTACACCAAAATTTAAAATAACCTGTTTATAATCTTGTAACATATTTCATATTGTAAGAGTGGTAGAGCCCGCAACAACAACATCTGTTGCACGAATGGGCCGGCTCGACCGCTGAAATACCACGACCTCTCAGAAAACAGGCGTGAAGTAGAATTACTCTGCGTTTCGTCTGATGAGTGAGGTGCCGGAGGCCTAATTTCAGTCCGCTTCTCCTTCCCACCCTTTCTTCATAAGGATAGGATGGGAACGGGAAGAGGATTGGACGGGTAAGGGGTTAACGGGGAAATGGAAATATTCTTTTTCCTGTCTATGCCCCCAAGTGTCCTTTAAAGGTAGGCAACGCATCTGCAACACATTTGCTTGTTGCGGATGTTTGTGGGTAGCGCTCACTTAACACCAGGTGATCCGCTAGCTCGTTTGCCACCTACTCCCATAAAAAAATACCGTTATAGAACTGTCATTCTTGCATTATTAAATAATCAAACTATTTATATTATCGTTGAAGCAATCTTGATGCGATCGAAAGTCGGGATTCCCGCCCACGGTACGGATACCGGCTAGTATTTTTAAAGCCGTAAGATCGTGTGACGCACTCGTTACACCGGCTTATTGGCACGGAAAGCCGCTTACCTTCACTGCCGACCGCTGCCTTCCATATCCGAACGTAAATACCCAAACCAATTTCGAGTACAAACCCATTCCACACGTATAAACATCTTATGACGCTAGAGATGGAGAAATCCCTTTGAATCCACCGAAATTACGTGTTTGGTGTTCAACGTAAGTCTATTTTCGGCGTGATTACACAGCTTATGAAATTGCTTATGAAAAAAAATAGCAATCGAATTGATAACCTCCTCCTTTTTGAAGTGGGTTATAAACAGGGTTATTCTATATTAAGGTTTGTACAAAAAATATATAATTCTTTATTAAATTGAAATAGAAAATGTGACAAAAGTTTTACTTGATATGTAAATTTAAGAATATAAAAAATCAATCAACGTTTTTCTCTAGAGAGCGACGAGCAGTGCTTATGGATTTTAACGAATAAAACTCGTCGGTTACGGATACTCTTGATGGTTTTTTTCTTAAGTATGTCACTTATCTTCATTAAATGTGGTTAAAGAGCTTTATTTCTCAAAGAATTTACAGAATTGTTTCTTGATATGTCCATATTCCTAAAAAGATTGAAAAATGATGTATGTAAAATGATGTCTGTAAAAATCATATTGAATAGGGTATTTTTAAAACGGTATAAAATTACATAAAGCAACCTTTACAGGTAAATTATTACAATTCCACTGTTATCATTGCTCCCTTCAATACGCTCACTCCGGGGATCACCTTTTAAATTTGTACCTACACAATAATTGTGAATAAAATCCAAGCATCCGGATAAACACCGACAAAGTCTCTCCTCAAAAAAAAGGTAGAGATATAAACTTTTTTACTTCGTCTGATATTTCAAGGACTCTCTTCGAGTTCATTGAATGAGATCGCAATTTTAATAACTCGTGGTATTCGTTTCGTACGTACATAAATATTTGTCGAGTCGTTAAGAGACCTGCAGTTGTAAAACGCGAGGAGACACTACGTCGTCTCAATTCGTTACGATATCGGTTTATTCTTATTTTGTTGCGTTTCGTTTTATTTTGATATTAGTCGTTTATTCATAACTTTCATTGCAATATCAACAAGTAAAGCTACGAAGAAACTAGTTTCTGACTTTATTGATATTTTTATAACCTTACTGGCAACCCGACCTCGCACGCGTAGTACTAATTCTCTATAGGCAGGAACACCCGTGACGTGTGACAACACCTAATGACAAAACATGTGGACGTGTTGTGTCACTACAATACACTAACTTACACCGCCATCTGTTAGAAACTTGTGGAAAGTAGTATCACATTTACTAATTTTTCAATAAAAAATATTAAGGTTCGACATAAATCCTACTTTCTACCAATTCACTATCTTTCAAGTTATACCAAATTACACACAGTATACAAAATTTCATTAAGTTCGGTTGAATAGTTTCGGAGTTCATCGCGGGCCAACATGGTGACAAGAGAATTTTATATATTTAAATTGGAACACCAAAACCGAAAGTCTTACTTGTTTCCTTCTTTCATTTTGTAACAGTAAACCGATTTTGACACGTTGTCTAGGTTTGCTATGAGCTTCTGAGACTTCTCCGGTCAAGCTGGTCCAGTCGTGCAGTAGGAAATCTACGAGTCTCTAACAAAATTAAGAAGGTTTCTCGTTTAACCAGCAGATACGTAGGGTATCTGTAAGGTTACACCTAGTGAATATAGAAACTGCGTCCTTCATAATATGATAAAAATATTTCTACACAGTACATTTTCTTTTCGTTTATTGAAGCGGAATAAAGCATAATCACCAAAATTTTATTTATTAACTGTAAATTTAATTTTTAATCTGGTTTAATTAATTTAGGCTTAGAGATGTACTCAATCATTATTTTCAGATTATACACGATAACAGATAACCCTTTGTACTCGATAGAGACTTTAATTACGCTGTGAATTTCGAAAGTGCTTTTCATATCTTCATCGCGGCAACCACAAAAACTGGTTGCCGATTGCAAAACCGTTAGCGCGTTAATTTGCTACCGGACGGTAACAATTGTGGCATTGTTACTAATAGAACTGACCGGGCATTAGTGTTAGATTTCCAGAAGAAAGGCGCGGTCGTAATATTCGAACAGCTACAATGATAATAATTCGCATTTAACTTCGACCGCAATAAATATCGAGTAAATCATTTAAATTTAATTCGCAAATCTGTTACTTACATTTTAGTTTGCGCCAAATAATGTTTTGTATGTAGTATTTTTGTATTATAACTAATTGTACATAACTTGGAGCAATATGCGTTTACAGTTTGTGAAATCTTGAATAATCATAAATGAAAATATCTATAGGTAATTTTTTGAATGTTTTAGGTTCGATTTCAAATCGAAATAATATTTATATTCGTTCTTTCTGCGAATGCGCAAATTGAAATAGCTTAATTGAATTGTCAGAAAAAAAAGCGATGTGTACACTATATTAAATTGGGGTAAAGGGGTAATCTATGCATATGAAGGTAACAGCTGCATAATTTATATTTTATTTAATGTACCATCTAATATCTTTTAATACTAAAGATATTATATTCTGCTGAGCCGTCGGAGGTAACTGCTATTTATGTCAGATTAACATTATTTTACATACATATATAGTATGAATACTAATGTATATACATAACAAAATAATATGTTTGGCATTGTTATCCTACGAGAATTAGGCATTAATCTGAGGAGGAAAGAGCGGACTCCGTTTAAAGTTAAGGTAAACTTAAAAAATATGGACACAATCAGAACAAAAAGTGTTAAAACCATAAAATATTATGTATATAGTTAATTTTGTTAAATTCGAAGATTAATAGTTTTCTTGAGAGCACGTTATCGGGTTAATTAAAGTTATTACTTAAATTACATATGATATATACACTCGCAGAGCTTAAGGGCACGAACTGTGTAAACAGGCTCAACCTACACAAACGTTAAAATTACCTCTCTGCCAACATTGACACACCTTTCCACGATCTAAGTGTATCCGACGAAAAAACTTTGAGATCTCGGGCACGTTTCGCCAAGTAACTATTTAGTTGAAACGGCGAGATGAGAACGCTTTGTTCGAGTGCTGGCGAACCGTTATGTTTGACGCTATACTCTTGTCGAAATGTTTACTCTAATGTATACATTTTAAACAAACGTTTGTGGTGGCCCTTAGCAAAAGTTTTGTTTGTTTGTAAAATCGATAGTGTGGGAAAAGTTAGAATCGGTTTGGAGATTTCGACGTGAAATCAATCCAAGACTTTTTTCAATCCGATGTGACTACATTTACCTGACTGACTTCATACCGCCTATGACTTTTAATGTTATGAACCTTTGTCTCGTATGGAAATAGTTAGTTGTACAGTTTCTTCATACTAATACTATAAATGTGAAAGTTGGAATAGATGGATGTATGTTTATAATTCAATCACGGCTGAACGGATCTATGTTAAATTTGGCTGAGGGATAGATTATAGTCTAGAACAGTGCGTCCAATAGAATTTTATTGACACATTTATTCATGTCTTGAGTTCTAAGGCGAAGAGAGTCGCGGGCGACAGTTGGTTAATTAATACATATTGGTATACATTACAACATGTTATATGTCTTGTCCGGGTCGATAACTGTAGACTATAAAAGCAAATACGTAGACCACTAGGCAGTTGTGGTGAGGGGCTTTTGTCAGCGAATCAATTAACTTGACAGCGCACTCCTTTGAGTGACGTCAGGGAGTTATACAATAACGTGAACTGCTCTTATGTATGTCAGACTATGTTTCTCTAGGGTTGAACATAGCTGTTATAATCGCAGAATTAATTTGCTTTCGATATTCAAAACGGACACACGCATTTTTTTTAATTAAACAACTGTATTAGCAACCATAGTAAAATTATTTGAGCCGATTCAATTAGCTAAGCAATCTATTGTGTTTAATATTATGAATAAATATATTGCTGATACTAAATGTGACAAATTTGCGCCTTGTGTTAAGAAGACAGAAATAATATGCAATATTTCGTAATAACGTAGGAATAAAAGCGTACTTTTTAAAATTAAACAAGTTCTACGGATACGTTTATTCTAAAACACGAGTGGTCACGGGAAGGGGGATTATTTTTGCTCCGATCTATGCAGAATGAGCTCACGGTTTCTTGAGATCTTAGAGTTGTATGCTTGTTATGTGATTTATTTGTATGTATTTTTTTGGTAAAAACAACTCGATATCGATTCCTTAGCCTTTCAGATGTACATATGTATAGTCCTTTCGTAAGTGCGGACGTCCATTCTAAGACACACAGTCTAATAGTAATTTATGTTATAAAAATGATCTATCTTTAGAATTATTACCCAGAGAAAAGATTTGATTTTTTGTTTGTTCCGGACAAACTAAAAAACTACTGAAAGGTTTTTAAAAAAAAATCTTCCAATACAAAGCTCTTTTATCAGCGAGTTGCCTAGGCTATTGTTTTTTCAATTTGTCTATCTGCCTACCCCGACGAAGCTGGACGTGTTGGTAATGCTTATTATTGTTACAAACCTTTCCAAACGTGTATTTGATACTGTTGTTTTTGAAATAAGAGTCTTGATTTACTTTGTTACACTTTATATTTTCAGGAAACAATAAAAGATAATATTACAGACACTTGATATTGCTCGCGACCGATCTATCCGATTCGGTAGCTGACAAGCGAATGGCCGATTGTCTTTACGATATTAAAAAGAAAACGTTTACTAAACAATTCAGCACAGAGGTTTTATATTATTACCTCAATTTTAATCTAAAGAGGAAACTACAGTCGTTAACAATATGATATTTTAGAAACATTTTTATTCGCAAAGTATAAAAAGAAATTACGGAATCAAACCCTACCATCAGCGTATCTCTAAACGTAAGTAAGTTATGTTGTAGTATCCAAGTACAGTTGTCGCATATCTAACGCGTTGGCGGTAACGTTCGGCGCACGGCACGTGCCCTGCCCGTTGCTTTAACACTCGCAATTGCACAGACCAAGCAAAACTACAACATTCTCTTGCACAATAGAGGGCGTTGCTGTAAGGCACGCCTGGAATTTAAACATGAAAAGTACTTAAAGATGTAATCTCAGCTGTACGCCCGGAACAAGACACTCGTGATAATTTAATTTAAGACAAAGTTGTTAACTTCTCGTACTTTACATTTAACAATTTCAATCAGTGACAAAGGAATATCATATAGACACGAGTACGTCCTAAACCTACGTACGGTTGCGTCGGAAGAAAATAATACTAAATTCACATAAAATATTTCATCAACAAGGAATAGTTCCTTCTTTTCTCTTTGCGTTACATTACATCTTCCTTCTCTCTTACCAAACGAAATCTGCGTAGACGTGCAGCGTCTTTTGAATTTGACTCTAGGTTGCCTTCCAATTATTGAAATATTTATTAAATATGAATAATGTATTTATGACTCTTATATTTTTGCAGAGTTCAGGGTCCGGTCCACTATTGTGAATTTGTCATTGAGAGAACAATTATGGGCAAAATCATTCAATCTTACTCTGCGATCTTTACCGATACTACGAGCATGAGTCACAGGTCGACGTAACATCAGAAAGCTTTGCATATTACCGGCCGTGTGCTCTCGCCACATTATCTAGGCATCTAGGCGCGATGACAATGGGCCACGCATGCGTAATGCGTTATCAAAGATCTAGCTCTTGCTAAACCCTGCTCTCCTAATGAGTAGCGTTCCAATTCCTCCGCTACGCGCTAATTGAACACGAGGTTTCGGACAAGGAAGCCACAGATCCGAGGTAGTCAGATTATTGCTATCAATAAATACTGCGATGCGTAGTATTTCTTAACAGTAACTATTTTTTTTAATTGCCTAAATACCAAGGTATCGTCACTACAAAACGTTATACATTTTTAATACTCTAGAGCCTTTTTTAATATTTAATATAAGAACGATGTACCTAATTATACCTACTTCTTCAATTACAAATAAGCTTTTTGTTTTCCAGGTACACAGAATAACGTAGTAAGGCAGTACTTATCAAAGGATGAAGAGTAAGCAACGCGATTGGGGAAATATTTTCAACCCGGACAAACTACAATCAACAGGTACGTTGTAAATATGTTTCCAAACCGAATAAATAACTAAGTTCTATCTATCTACATTTTGATTGACCTAGTTTCTTAAAAAAAAAACGTGCTACAAAGTGTTAATAAATATCGAGTAACATACAATCAAGAAGAGTTGTTTCTTTGCAATTTGCAAGTTCTCGGTTTGGAGTAAAGTTAAGCTCTGCCGGTATCGTACCCTTACTTGTAGAAATACTGCGCGAAGGTTAATGTGAAATGTACCAAAGCGAGAATCTTTAATTAAACAGAGCTAAGATCGTTTTCATTACTAACGAATAAACGAGGTGAAGCATTTATACGAGAAGCGATATGTAAAAGCTTTCGTGTTAAACTTCATGAAGCTTTAAGAAAACGTATATATTAAACCAAAATAACAGTAACCAGACCTTTAAAATAATTATACATCTGTACGCTTTTTTAGGAAGAAAATAATCACATCTCCTAAATGTAACCTAAAATGGAAAATGAAAATGTGTGTTAGTTCAATAACAAATATGCAAAATAGGTCTTCTGCGATGAAAATTCTTCGTATAGAATAAAACATTCAAAATAGTTATAAATAAGCTCTATTATCACCTTCATTAATCATTGTAAAGATATGAAAGCATTAATAATTTATATAAGCAGCCGCCCTCGAAGTATGCTCGCCCCGTAACAATGATTCAGACAGTGCCCAAGTAACGCAACACGTATCCATTGAGCGTTTGCACATTGTCATATCCCACCCACGTCAATTTGCGCATAATTTCAAGATTTAAATGTGCATAGGCACCGCCTTTCGAAACACATCGGGCCGAGTGAGGCGATAAATAAACGACAAATTACTCCCTTAACGCTAAACGTACTCAACTCAGGCTGCGGTGACATTTGCGTGCCTGAGATATGTTTAGTGCTCTTCTGTCTTAACAAAGGAAAGGAATATACTAGGATTAGTGCGCACTAAATCTTATTTAAACGACCGATAAACGTCAATGTTAAAACAACTAGATTATGTCTAATTTAGAGAATAGTTCTTCTGACGCCATGAAGTACTGTGAACATGGTGATCCAATACGTTTTTTACCAGCTTATGTCTAAGGATATCAAATTTAAAACATGAATTACCCATTTTTAACTACATAGAAACCTGGTAAACTGATAATAACATAGCTGTACTCATATTAATTATTAAAATTTTAATGTTACAATTATTGCTAATCAATTTAAAACTTAATACAAAAACTTTCAATGTTGTGTGGCATCGAAGAATGTTGTTAATTCCATTCCAATCACTCAACATAGTCTTTATGAGCCTGATTTAGTTATTAAGTTAATAAGGTTTGCTATTGCCGGGTCGTGCCAAATAGCTTACTAGCTTGTTTATACACCTTGAAATTCACTTAAGTTTGTGAGAGTAAAATTAACATAATTATATTTATGCACGTATAGCCTTTGTTCTATGGTCGGAATTGTACCGGGGCAATATTTTGTGCTTTGTGTAACATTCAGCTAGTATAGATGTAGTCATTAACTTAAACTAACTTTATGATATTGTTACATTACTTTACAAGCTCTTAGTTGAATTTCATTTGACGGCTAATAACGTAACTTAATACACATTTATTGTTTCATTATAATCTATTTATTTTCTGTTATTGTTTTATAAATACTCTTAATTCTATATGAAGTACATTTTGCCTATTTTACTCTTTGATATATTAAGTTACACATAGATTAAATTGTAATTCTTTTTACTTAATATCTTCGACTCCTCCAATTAGCGATTGCAACAAAATCCTATACTATATATAATAAGTTCAGTTAGACATAGAAACCATCTCCGCGACTGCTCGATTAGAATGAACACACAAGAAATTCAAATCAAGGGTCGAATTAAGACCTTTTAGTCTTTAAAGAGCACTAGTTATCTTATTTGCACTTCGACTTTTGGCTTGCAATTTTAAATCGTACTACAACTAGCACAAAGAATAAACCGTTTTTCAGATAATGTTTTAATGAACCTTTCAATCTTCATTCAAAATTATTGATATATACTTGAATGTGAGTACAACATAGTTTCTTTAATAATAGCCAGTCTATATTATGGAGATCTTTATGTTGAATCCAAAAATGACCATTATTTATTAACTTAATAAATTTACAATTAATTAAATGTTCAGTGTTTCTTTATATTTATTTCTGGTGTTCCCTCCGAACAGTAGGCTGTATAATTAAATTCAACAACTTTGCTCGGCAGTACAGTCGTGAATGTCGTTCAACTGTAGGCTTTTATGAATTTCAATGAAATGTGTACCATTTCGTTGGGGAATGGCTTTTAGAGAACGTGCGTCGTTTGGCTTAATTTCGCGACAGCTTTATTTATCGCTCAGAAACATTGGCGCTCGCGAAATTTAGATTCTTCAAAGTGTCTATAATTAGATTTTCAACAATTTACAAACAAATGTTTGTAGACTTTATAACGATGTTATTAACGAGATTAAGGAAATTTGTCTACCGCTTATCTGAAGACAAGGTGCTCAATTAGACTGCTGTTTCATTTTGTAAATCTGTCATTAGATTATTTAGAAATTTCCTTAGAATTATAATAAAAATGCTTGTTACAATTACATAACATAAACCAATTATACGTTACGTTGTTAAGAAAATTTAATGAAGTTTTATAAGTGAAACGAGATCCTAAATCTATCACACCTCTAGTTTTGATGAATCTTGGTACAGAGATATTTACATTGGACCTTGGGACAAGACAGAGGCTACGCTGTATGATAAAATAAAACGTTAATTCAGATTTATCTTAACAAAAAATCATATTCATCCTTTTGGAAAGCTTTAAGGAAAAATAATCCCTCAACGGTACAGCGTCAAGGGTGACTACGTTTTTTATCACTGCATCTATTTATACATTTTAAGCATATATTTAATTGGAAATTGGTAGAGTAACTACGTAGAAGTCGTGGAAATTAGCTAGTGATTCATATGTTAAGGTCAAGGTTTAATAGTAGATCAATACAGCATGGGTGACCAAAAGCAGTCATATACTAACATGTATGTTAACAATGTAACATGTAATATGAATAGAGAAAGGCGTTTTTTCATGTATTCCACCGTTTCCACGTAAAATAAAAACAATAGAGAAACATTTTTCAATGGAACAAACGGACACGTGACTCACAAACAGTTGGGTGACTAATGCCTGCAGTTACCTGCCGCAGTTTATTGCGAATTTTTTTTTCACTTTCCAACAACAGTGAGTGATGTGTTGGTTACATTTTGTACGATCCGCATTAAGCATGTTGTTTTATATACTTATGTTTTCCATTTTCTTAAGTAAATGTGCGTAACAAATATGGGTACTAAAAATCTTTTTTTTAATAATATACACAAAACGTACAATCGGAATTTCGTATAAGTGCCACATACTAGAATGTAGTCCCAGCGACATCAATTCATCGCTATAACGACCGCTGATAATCGTTTACATCCTTTCCAAGCCTTTTAAACTTGTTCGAGTACATTTTTATACTTTTTAAGACCCACTTAAGATATTTTAGGCAAAAGAAATAAAAGCCGACTTCAAATGTTTTACTCTTTATCATTATCTAAATGTTTAAATGTCAGACCTTTTACTCCAATTGGTATAGACACAGGTAGTCATCGTTATCCGCTCCGTATTGAACTAAGCGTTAAGCTAAACTACCGATATATCTTACATTCAGTATGGTCTAATCTAAAGCAGTTATAATAGTAAATTAGTAGTAGAAACTTCGAGTGTAAATAGCCTATATACAGCCTATACAATGGTTTTGGGTAAAGAAGTTGCTCTTTGTACTGCACATTTTTATCGTCGTTGGTTCGAATCCATTCGTCCATCATCGTGACCCATCTCTTGCGATAACCTCAAGCTTGACATGACAAGACAGAATCTTAGTAAAATTTGTTTATAAAAATAAAACACGTACGATCTAACAAAACTATTTTAATCCAAAAAGTGCTTTAGTAATCAATATACATTTTTATACTGACCGAAGAAGTCAACGGTTCGAGGAGCGTTGATTAATATTAACGGAAGATTTCTTTCACTTGTAAACATTCCTATTTACTTTTATTCAAACAAACAAATGGAGCAAGTTATAAAAGAATACAAAGTATTCCGACACCACTTGCTAGTGAGAAATATTCAAGAACAGTTTTCGTCACTTCCGCTCTCGCAATCACAAGCGTTTCCTTTCCATTTTGTTACATTTTAACGCAACGTATGATTTATATCTACTCGTAGAATAACTTTATTATATTATAATGGTCTGAATAAAAAACAAGTAAATGGACGACGGAATTTAAGGGTCAACAAAAGCATTACGATTTTGCGTCTCAAGTCTTAGTAAGGGGAACAAAGGGTAATTTTTCAGGAGGAGGTTAGATTCCCTACTAGAAACGCCGTGAACCATCTCCAAGAAAAATTAATTAATATTTATTATTTCTTAGCTTTCGATTTTTCATAGAAATTTTGCTTCAAGCTCCAGCGGGAATTACACATATTTTTAAACAATATTGTCCAACAATCTGCCATTTGTTGCATTTTAAAGAAACTAACGTGAGACATACATGTTATAAAACAAGCTAAGCTATAAAACAAGTATGCCAATGTACATTATTCTTAGGGATATGTCGCAACTCCGCAGGATTGTTTATTTTAGTTCCAAATAGTTCTTCATGTCATAGATCAAATAATTGCCCTTCGCACTTGGATCTGGGTACATAAAACACTAAAGTTACCTTATGCATCCATGTACTAAATCGATCGACATATTTCGAAATTTACATCTTACATTAACCATCTGTGCCATGTACTCGTATTTCACCAAGTATAATGATTGTCTTGTATACTAGGATATCAGAAATGAGCAAAGGTATTATAAGTTTACGAAGCAAGTAATAACTGTCGAGTGCTTCAATATTTATTATGCAAGGCCCGACCATTCCAAACTGATGTTCACATAGCGGATGAAAGATTTATAAGTAAGTCAGTAATAAAGTCATTTAGAGATTGTCTGCTATTGAAGA
This sequence comes from Papilio glaucus, assembly GCA_000931545.1. Lineage (NCBI taxonomy): Eukaryota > Metazoa > Arthropoda > Insecta > Lepidoptera > Papilionidae > Papilio > Papilio glaucus. The sequence continues at coordinate 39,557 of JWHW01003612.1, forward strand.
CAATGCTGGTTATATTTCTAAGATTATTTATGTACGACGACCTCTTAGCCTCGTACCAAGCTGTTATGCCGTAAATCCAGGGATCGATTCCTGCCAAGGCAATAGTTGTTCCATGTTTTTAAATATCGTCCCGTATTAACACGTATATACATATGTCGTCGTCGATGTAACTGTCACTCTACTTGTTAAGATCCGACTGATTTGAAAATTTGCAGGCGTGTAAAGAACCGATTTTCATTAAAATTTTGCCTTTGTTTTAAGCTTTATCAGGACGATTAGGATACAAAAAAAAATTACATTGATAATATCGCCACCTAGTGGTATTAGAAGAAAATTAAATAAGAGTAGGCGCTTTATGTAACGAGAGTGTTTTTTTTAAACGCATTTTAATGGCTTATTAGCATTTATTTTGCCCGGCCGCCTGTCTGACGCAACATTTCTTAGGAATCGACCTATCGACATCTACTAACACTATCAAAATTATGCATGCGTTGGGACCTTTGTCAAGAAAACAACGAAGGTTGGGAGAAAGAAGAGAAAAGGAACCATACAATACAATGGCTAGTAATGAATCTATGTATATTGATATGTTATGGTATTTAGGACATTTATAAACATTTCCAACACATTGTGATTCCTCGTGTATTACGTTCGTTTTAGCCGTTAAATAGATAATTCAAATAAAATTTAAAAATTCTTCTGTCAAGGTAATACGCAGCAAATGTATGTGATATACTAATATGTTTTTGTTGCAACTTAACAAATTACTCCTATGGACTTTATCCATACGTGTATGTATGCGTTTGATATGCAGGAAATGTATCAGGATCATGTGCATAGATCGGGAAGGATTCAATAAAATTCTCCCTCAGTTAATGCCATTACTAATAAATAATAATAGGAGTAACTCACGATTTATTATCGCTATCCCAGATTGAAATACAAGTGTAACCTAGCAAACGGGCGGCACGATAAACATTTAGTTCGGTGAATCGCTCACGACCGCAGTGA
>JWHW01003612.1:41900-52008 GCA_000931545.1 Papilio glaucus
GGTCTTGACTAGGGTTTTTACGGCCGGCCGCCTGTCTGACGCCAACCCTCCTTAGGAATCGACCTATCGACATCCACTAACACTATCAAAATTATGCATGCGTTGCCGAGCTTTGTCAAGAAAACAACGAAGGTTGGGAGAAAGAAGAGAAAAGGAACCATACAATATAATGGCTAGTAATGAATCTATGTATATTGATATGTTATGGTATTTAGGACATTTATAAACATGTCCAACACATTGTGATTCCTCGTGTATTGCGTTCGTTTTAGCCGTTAAATAGATAATTAAAATAAAATTTAAAAATTCTTCTGTCAAGGTTATACACAGCAAATGTATGTGATATACTAATATGTTTTTGTTGCAACTTAACAAATTACTTCTATGGACTTTATCCATACGAGTATGCGTTTGATATGCAGGAAATGTATCAGGATCATGTGCATAGATCGGGAAGAATTTAATAAAATTCTCCCTCAGTTAATGCCATAACTAATAAATAATAATAGGAGTAACGATTTATTATCGCTATCCCGGATTGAAATACAAGTGTAACGTAGCAAACGGGCGGCACGATAAACATTTAGTTCGCTGAATCGCTCACGACCGCAGTGAATGTTTGCTGAGCATAATATAGTATATTCAAAACTATGTTATCTCTATCGTTTCATTTATCTGTGCAAGTGAAGTACTATTATAAAAATGTACTAACAAATTCATTCTATACAAAAAGATACGATGGAAACTAAATTAAGAAAGAAAAGATTACAACAATTTAAGATTAATAAAACTAAACTAAATAAATCAAAGCTGTAAAAAAAACACAAACTGTATCTGTATTGCTTATGTCCAGATATGACAAGGGTGATTTAAATAGCCTACTGACTTTTCATCAGTCCGCTGTTCTAGAAGTCCACTGCTAAATATATAAATGATATATGTTAAAACTTAAATGACAGCGAATTTCTTATAAGCACAAAGCTGGAGGCCTTATCGTCTCGGATCACCTATCCACTGCCCTTTGCAACATTACAGAAGAGCGAAGGTTTTACCATTCTATAAATGTACGAAAATATCGCGTACGTATCTACTAATTAATATTATTTAAAAAATCACGGACATGGACTTAGACCTAAACATTAGTCGAAAGTATTACTTCTAAAAGTAACTTAGCTTGGCTTAACAAAGTACCCGTTCAGAACTACAATAAACTTTAGTTGGTTATGTATGTAACTTATGGGTCTCGTAGCGTTCAAATGGTGAAACAATTATGAAAATCGGTCCCATGATTACCTTATCAAATAACAAATCAACAATAACTAACACTAAATACTTTATATTGATCAGACATATAGAACGATCTGGCATTTAAATATAAATCATAGTAAACAGTAGGTATCGCACATGTAATAAATTATTAACACTTCAGCAAAGCAAACAAATTCAAAATCAATATACTCGAACAATTGAAAAAGTCTTTGTGTTACGCCACGTCTAACAGTATACTATCGTTGTGCAACGTGTCAGTAGCCTCACTATCAACAAATCAAAAAGCAATCACGTAACCTATACTTCAAACCGCCTTCTGCATTGTCCGACCGGTTCAACCTTACAAAGCGCCACTCTGACATAATATTTTCAAACCTCGAGAAAACACAATATCGGATAAGGTATATTGATTGACATCATCTGACAAGTTGTGATTTCTAAATAAATCTCACGTCTGCAGTAAGTGTAAATCATGAGTTAGAAAAATAAAGCGTCTACTGATACAATGTTAAAAGTTTAACTTGAATTATGAGTACCTGACTGCTAGCTGACCAAATAGATGCTGTCTTGTCCATATTTGTTTTTTTTTTCAATGAATCTGTTGACAAAATATTGTTAACGCGTGATGGGTGAGAAATAATGTTTGTATCGATCATAACGTATGTTTAAATTTTACTAATTTTCCCACAGTTAGCTTTATTATATTAATATTTACCTGTCAACTTTTATTGCACTATAATCCAATTTGGAGTATAAAAGTCGTCTAAGGCAGTATCTTAGTTTTAATTGCAAATAACATTAAAAGCAAATCTTCTATTTCAACCACGGTAAGATTACGTTTAAATTAGCATATATATAATAGATATGCCTAGACCAAGTTATAAAATTTGCAAAGTTATTACTGGATTCCCGCGGAGAAGGCATTATTTATTATTCAAGTAAGAAGCTGTCCGTGCGGTTCGAGATCGGTTGTGAATGCATTTGCAAAATATCAATACAAATAATGAGTGTTCCTTGAAACAACAATAGATTACAGTATTATATAAGATTAGATCGAGAACAATTGGATTGTAGTTTGAGAACCAATTGTTACCGACTCCCAATCATCTGTTATCAAATGCACTCGAATCACGGCTATCATTTATCAAACAACTTAGGTCAATTTGAAATCAATTGTTAAAACTAAATATTTAGTTAGTCTTTGTTATATTTATTAAAATTGAACTTTGTTCGGTTTAGAATAGATTTTAAAATGAATCACGGGGTCTAATATTACAATTTTTTATCATACGCTTTAAATATTTATTTTACCGTACATGAATAAAAGTTATTGCTGCCGGGTTAATGTTAACCTAATAACAATATTTTCCAATGTTCATTCACGCTTTACAAACAATACCCTATTACCAACTGCATTACATGTAACATTCGGTCGCATTGCGTTTGCAAATTTAACTTGCGTAAGTAACCCTAATCTGTATGTATTGGACGCATTGAATTCTCATTACAAGTGACCCCTTCGGCCAAACGCGTAGCTTATTTTCAAAATTTATAAACCTTAATCCGGTTACATTTTGCAATACGAAATGTTAAAGTAGATTCAAATTTAAGTGTATGTTACTACTGTAAGACTTAGGTTCTTATCATACCGTGACTTCGCACTAAATATATTTAACGAAACACATCACTTGAAACAAATCTCGTAACGTGTTGTGGCTCACGTTCGCACCGCTTACAATTTTTTTTTGTCGTCTTCGTCTCTGTTCGCATTGATGTATGTTATGTTTCGAAACTTGTTTAAAATAAAATCTCACAACGTGAACAATATGGATGTGTTTGACGTGTGAAAATAATGTTGAATATCACAACTCATCTTTAAACATTTACAAGAAAAACACAACAAGTTTTAGTTGTTTTTGAAACTTGTTTCGAAACTTACTTGTACGATGTATTTATTATTATATTATTATTATTATTGTACGATGTATTTATTATTATTATATTATTATTATTATTGTGTAGTTTATTATGTGTGATTTGCCAAGTGATGGGTTAAATAACAATGAGAACTTAGTTCTATACTTTGACTGGAAACTGGAATCACAAAAAGTTTTTTTTTAAATGTTTCTGTAGTGTGAAACAACTTTTAAGAAAACTTAACTTAGTGGCCTGACAAACTAAAACCTTACACTTAAAAGCAATACATTCTAAATTATTTAGCCTTTATAATTTACATCATAAATACGAAGGAAGGTTAAGAATAAATAATAAATATACGCTCACGCCTGAAACCCAGATGGGGTAGGCAGAGATCATGGATTTCCATTTAGCGCGATTCTGGCACACCTCTCTCGTTTCTTCTACATTCATACATTCTCGTCGGTTATGGGCGCTCCCTATATCGCCCTTTTTTAGTAAGCCTGTAATCTGATCGATATAAGTTCTCCTAGGGCATCCCACTGCCACTGCCACTCACTTTTGCAACATAAATTTATTTCGTTATTCTCCCTTCATTCATCCTTTCAACATGCCCGAAACACCGAAGCATACCTTTCTCAATTCTAGTCACAACATCCACTTTTAAGCCACACTTTTCCCTTATGCTTAATGTGTATCTACGAAGGCGCAGATTTTTTTTGGTTTATAGCCAGAAACTTTTCTGTTTATTTATTTTATATTCTGATTATACGTGAAGAAAAGATCTGATCCATGCTACCCCTTCCTTTTCTAAAACGTGATTGTACATCCCACATTCCTTCTTCTGTTGAGAAGAAATAATCTTGAAGATTAAGAGTTTTGCATAAACATCTTCATTTTTATTTAAAACAACTTACGAAATATTTGTCTTTCAAGATGACGTGCATATAGTATAAATAGCTTATGTAGAAATCGAAATGCAATTTATTTCGATTTCCCAAATAATGACCTAAATATCTTTCAAGGACTGTAAATTAAATTAAAGACCTTTTAGCCTGTCGTACACAAATATGTTTTATGTAAAACATGCGTTATGGAATACCTACGAGAGATTTGTTTTTGTCAAACAATGTGACTTTAATATTTTGTTGTTTTTGCGATATCAGATATATATTTGTCACTGTCTTTGTTAATTTTTCACATTATGTAAAACTGATCACCTGCCATTGATATTGATTCTTTTTTTTTTGTTAAATACAAGGTCGTGATTTACAAACTTGAAGTTTATAAGCGTAGCGTATCTGCTGTAAATTTTCTGTCAAAAAAGAGTTAATAATGACATGATTACAGAACTGCTTACATTGGAACTGCTCACACAACTAATTTATTTTGTGTGAAATTGTAGTCTTTAATTCATTACAAGTAATTAACACGCGTATTCTGCTTAGAATTGTAGTCATTATCAAAAGCTTACGCTTCGCTGACTGTGCCCCAAATTAAGACAACCAAGAACAGAACGACCGCTTCAAAGCACAACGCGACGATTAATTAAACATTTAACTTGCGCATACGACTTGTATGTTGTTGTTGTTGTATATGACGTCGTGTACATGTTACTCAAGTTTATATTATTATAGTCTATGATGTTGATTGTTTTTTAAATGTTTTTATTATGATTCAAATAAAAAAAATATCTTGAATATTTTTTTTTCTTTATATGTATCGTATCTCCCTTCACTACCACTGACCTCTTACTCCGAGACGAAGTTCTTAAAATGATTTATACCTTGGATGATATACCTCTCCTTAACTAAACTTTAACCATAACACTAATCGCCGACGCCAGTGATGTAGCCGCATGCCTAAAGTGGAACAGTGCAGGACAAGTCAAGACAAGACAAGACGGCACGAATTGTGGGCTAAACTCACCACTGAGTTGGAGCCCGCGCAACGTTAGACGACACCGCGATAGGCCCAGGCAGTGATGGCGACCGATCAAAAGATCAGGAGTTATGGAGAGATGGTACCCTACCATTGCCCTGCCCTGCAGTAAGATCGTTAATGGTCTTTGCCCTGAAGTGAGATCACCATAGTTAATAATGAGTTAAACTTAACAAATTCATTCACTTAACTGTTAGGCACAGAACGCGAACAGAAGCTAAACAGCAGATGTGTCTACTGCTAGATAGATGACTACCACTAATGTTGACAAGCGGATTAGTGGTCGCTGTATTTAACTTGCAAAACGGTGCTCCCCGATACTGCAATGTTGATTAAAGTGTTGCATATTCAACATGATGATCATGCCATTGATATTAGGACACACTGTTCACGAAACGTGTCGAGATCTTTTTTAGCCTTAATCAAGTCTATGAAGCTTAAAGCTAGAAATGTAAATATTTTTAAATATTAACTATTAAATATAAATAACAACATGAAGAACAATTATTGCGGACTTAAATTTATACATATAATAAAAATGTAACTGATCGCTTTTTGTAAATGGAAGATATTTGAGAAAAACTATTATTAGAGGCCTTCATAAACGCAATAAAACCCAAAACAACGATTATCAAAATTTTTGTCTGTTTGTCTGTGCGTTTGTTACCGCTAATCTCAGAAACGGCTAAACCGATTTGCACTACACGGTGCGGTTTGCACTAATGTATTGTAGTAAGCTTCGCTTAACATTTAGTGTTTTATCTCAATCGGCTTATAAATAAAAAAAGTTATATCAATTTAACTGTGCTACGGCCATACTGTGTCGACCCATACGTACGGGGGAAAAGGGCAGTGAGATGATGATTAGGTTACGGTAGTATAAAGTAGGTAATATAATTTCGGTTAAGTAAAATTGCAGGGCGGGTGAAACCGCGGGGCACAGCTAGTAAATACATATATTTATATTTTAAAACTGTAATTCTATTATAACTTCGTTTCACTCTACATAGATTATAAACAGTTCGTTCATACATTTCTTTTTTGAACTCAAAGAAAGCAAAGTAAGAGTGTAATTCATATCACCTAACTGTACACTATATATTCACTGGTCTTCATTTCATAGCACCGAAATTTATTTTGATTTACTTAAAAATTAGTTATTAATCAGTCTGACTATACTATACTCCACACCAGATTGAGAAGGACGTCGAAAATTTTGCTGTTGTAACATACTGCCTTATCAAATATTTTTACCTCTCATTTAAGACAAGTAAGTAGGTTTCGAGGTTACAAAACGTAATTTAAACGAAAATTAAGCTCCCTTTTTACAATGTAGTCTAAAATAATGTTTTAATCACGTTCAGGAACAAAGGTAATAAGCTTACAAGAACGCCGTAACTCTGAGACAGGACATTTTAAATTCTTATTTGTTTTACACGCGAGCGGTAACGAGTGCAATAGCTGTGTTTCTCACGCGATCTCACCACTAGTCATGCATGACACTACCGGTGCTGAAGATAAATAATACACCATAGGTCTCGATCCTTGCGGTACACGGGTATCATCAGATCGATCTGGTGTCAAAGGTTGTCAATTGAATTTACTATTGTACTCTTCCCGTGCATCGGGATTTTTAGACGTTTATAATTAATGAAGGTTTTTAAGGAGTTTCCAGCATACATTTTAAATGTGTGTAATCAAACTCTAAAATAAGGTTAGTCTCAAATAAAAAAAAATCGTTTATGTTTAGGTTCAGGTGTAGAAAAAATTATTACAACAATCATTTTTTTTAATGGTAGAAGGTGGCAAACGGGCAAGTGTGTCACATGATGATAAGGGATCGCTACCCATAGACATCTGCAACAAGAAAATGAGGCGGATATGGGGTAACTTTAATGGAAAGAGGAGGGAAAAGACAGAAAAAAGAGTGTTTCTTTTTCTTGTCCATCCGCCCTCCGTCCAATACTCTTCCCCTTCCCTAATGCACATTGATAAGTAACATTTCTTAATAGTAATTAAACTAGTGTGATTGCAGTTTTACAGTAAGTCATAAGTGACTACTAATTTTCGGAGATGTCATTGCTGGTAACCTTATTGACGGTTCTTACAGCTTCATCTGATACAGGGCTCGCGATCCGAGTGATCTTGAGCTAAAAGTAAAAAATTCTAGGCCCCTAATGTAATCTAGGGGCCTAGTTGCTGGATTTAGCAGCCATCGGTGTGTGTGTTGTATCTACTTAAGTCGAACGTGTTACCGTCGAAGACTATAATGAGGTCTACTAAGGTAGGGCTGTTGTCTACGTGATCGTCGAGGGAAGGACCGTACCTGTCCCCCGACGGTCGTCAACTGTTTTAACGAGTGTAGTCATAACTGAAATGAACTTACAAATAAAGTAAACAATTTGTTTTAAATAATACGTTGATATAAATAATACGTTTTGTTGTAAAGACAAAATTTAACTATATAAACGAAAACTTTCGAACGAACACCTCGGCAACAAACAAGGATTAATTGCCGTTTTCATATTCGCTAATAGATCCGCTGCATTTGTTATTCAGTCCGCGCGGCTAACAATGCGCGGGCGCAGATAACAGCCCGATATACCGCCCTCAGCTTCCTCGGCTACACTACACGAATGCTAACGGCGAACTCCTTTGGAGGGACCGCATATTTTCCCAAACAAGACGAATACATTACATACTCAACTCGCTCGCACACGACTATATTCGGCCATATTTAAATGTTCACTTATCAATTTCCAACAAATCAGCGGTCACGACCATACGTGTATCAGATTCGAATCTCAGCGAATACGTTATAGTTATCAGAAACAGAGCTATTAAATGTATAAGGTTCTTGAGTTTGAATGCATTCAATATATACTTAATTCAAATTTTCAAAAAAATGGTTTATTACGCTTAACCTACTCTATTTAATACCAACTAGAAACATTGTCAGATTCCATACATAAATAATTCGGAATTTTCGTTCGCTTTCTGATCACCTGATGATTTTCATCATGAGCGATAATAGTCAACTATACCTTTTAGTTCTTACCAGATAAAATCTAATGTAATATATACGTACGCAGTTTCTAAAAGCAAGATGAAGATACGAAGAACAGATAAAATGCACTTGAATACCATGGTAACTGTAGTAGGTGTTAATAATATATAAGAAGAAGCAATTGTCCTATCCAATGCAGACTCGTATAAGGAACCTTCTTTAGAGGTGCAAGAGTATACGACTGCATAAAATTAAACCAGGATGCGAGCATCTAATATAGAACTGGGTTAGTTAATACACTGCCAATATGTGCATGAAGCTTCGTTAAAATCTAACACAACAGGAGCATTAGACTTAACGTTAAATCAAACACAGCGTGTACATTGCTGTTGGAAAAAATTACCTGATGTATACTTAAATGTAAAAAATTGCAAAGCTTTAGAATGATTGAATAATGAATCAATTACCATGGTACAGTGGACAGCACGTAGCCGTTCAACGACTCCGATCATCGCCACTTTGCAAAACTCACCATTCCTTGCATATTTAACGCGTTAGAATCGTGCCGTAAAAGCTCCTTGCGAGATCGTCAACTCCTTTATGTTAATTTATTCGCATTTCAATGAGCAGCCCGCCAATATCATGTCTTACTTCTGTGGCAATGCATATTTTTCGTTCGGACGTAACTGAAGATTTACTAGAAAACTTAACTGTAATGGTTAGATTGCGGATGTGATTACATATATAGAAATCGGTCTACTTTTTAAATAAACAGAATATTTATAAGCATACCGTAGGTCTTCATTCTGATAAATAAATAACATAAGAGCAACAATGTTTCAACAGCACCAAATACCTAATACCGCCACATAGCCTAACGTTTAAGGGTACGGACTGCGAAATATGTTCAACATGGTCACGGCGTCGAAATCGTCATTCGACTATTGACGTGAACCATGTCCCTGCAAGAGTTTAAGCTTAGTAGGAAAGGTTAAAAAATGTTAGTAAATTATTTCGATAATCTACTTATATTTCACATATTATATGCCCGAGCGGGGTCGGCGTCAGGCAAGCCGTCAACAGTAAAAAACCGTAGCCAAACTCTTATACAGTATGGACTACGGTCGTTAGGTAATAGGCAAAAGAGTGAAAACGAAATTGCTTTTATTGAAAAATATTTAATAAAGTCTATTTTAATATGTTCGTCTTGCAAATAATATGCCACTGTAAATAATAATAGCTACATATTAGTTTTTTCCATATCCAAATTATGCCGCAGTATGTCAGTCATACAAATTGCAATATTCTTTCATATTTCGTGGTTTCCACATTGTACGACCTCTGACTTAGCAAACATGTTTTTATAAATATAAAATGTTTCTATTGTGTTAAGTTCGATATGACAAAAATACACGTGTCAAACATGAGTAATCTAAATAGTCTTTACATACTAGTACGTAGTATAAAACAGAGTCGCTTCCGCTGTCCCCCTGTGTCGCTGTTCCATGGGAACAGCCCCATAAAAATAAAGGTCTAAGAAACTACGAAAGGGATTTCAATGCAATTTTTATCAATAGACCGATTCATTCAATAGATAGAGGATAGCGAATATCAGATAATTTCAAAGATCTGTCTTGAGAAACATATTTTTGGGTGCACACATAGCAAACGCTGGCTAAACCTTACAATGTACATCAAAATGATCTACGGAATTGTATATCTTAAAAAGGTCTACAAAAACCTTTGAAGTATAATTTAAAAGCCATTTAGGCGGATACAGTATTAATCTTTATTAACGCAAATACTTTAGTTACTCCAGCCATTCCAAACAATTTATGATAATCCTTTACGCTATATAATTTAAATAATTATCTTAAGTTATCGCAAAATAAAACCTATGCGCGCGTCTCACCGCACACATTGCTCGCTTGCATGCAGAACGGATGGCCGATGGTTCCGAAGAGTCCTGCAACG
>JWHW01003612.1:52019-67659 GCA_000931545.1 Papilio glaucus
GTCTGCGCAGTGTAGGTAGGTTTCCCACAAGATATATGATCGATGATGAGACGAGGTCAAAGTTACGGGAGCCCCCAGTGGGCTGGTCAGTAGTGGACGATTGTTGCGATTATATACTTGACAAGTATATAATCAAACGTTTTACTCATACCTTTATGTACAGCCATTTCATCCCATTTGCTTCGAAAAATATTTCTTTTGTTTGATGTCACAGGTCAGTGTGAGTTTTGTCTTTTCAATTTATAGGAACAGAAAATGAAGAATAATTTGCTGAGAAGAAACTTACCATCAAATTGGTTAGCTAAGGTGATATTCTTTAAGGCTTTTAAACTAATAAGCTGAGGATAAATCATTTATAATAATTTCAGTTGTTATTAATACTCGTACATAATATTTATATCTTTCCAGAAAGGTTCTATGTCTCATTAAAAGGAGAAACAAGGGCCGAGTGGAATTTTGTACTAACGTGGTAATTTGTACACGTCTCATTAGCCAGTGACCCCGTTAAAGATTTCACAAGACAAGCGTAAACAAAACGGGGGGTCCGTGGTTCGGAGCGCGGAGCACCGAAAAACTAATAAAGCATAATTGATAGATGTGAAGTTCGGACTTCGGACGATGCAATGGCGTTGCGTAACTCCATAGTTCACTAGAGAACAATAGAACTGATAGTAGGTAACGTTGCTGCCATCTGGTGATTATTTTTGTGACGCAAGTCATTCAAACCGAGACTTGTTTTCGAACAACAATAGAAATAAGTTGAGCTAATTAAAACGTATGTAATTGCTAATCGATAAATCAATATAAATTAACGTTTCTTTAATTAAATTATTTTTATTTTACTTTTCAAAATGGTCGGATCATTTCCATTGTTAAAATTGAGATCTATCTATATATTCCAAAACAATTTGTTCGAATACTGTAGGAATTGCCCCCTTTCTCTTTCATTGGGTAATTATTAAAAAGTAAAATGATGTCTATTTAAAAGACTGCCTCACTTATTAAATTGCTGGTACAGTCGGCGGCTACATAAAGCTTATCAATTAACATAAACCGAGAAATTTATTCAAGAATTTCATTGATCTTGTTAGTGGAATAAACATCGGTTTCGATTCTAGGCGGTTAATGGCGCCAATGAGGTTGATAGTTAAGCTTCTTAAACGCCTCTTGACCACGACTCGACTTGACTCGAGCTTGTATGGTATTACATAATTTCTTTATTGCTTTAAATTCATTATAAACTACTTTCAATTGTCAATGTAGTAAACATGTAGAATTCAATACCAAAAAATCAAAATCTTTTATGGGTTATATAATGTACACATCGGATATATCAATATTTTTTAATTCATTTGTAAATAATTTTTCGTTCATATTTTGTTAATTTTACGCCTAAGATTATTTTTTTAACATTTGACAGTGGTAGAGCCCGCAGCAACATCTGTTGCACGAATGGGCCGGCTCTTTTAATGAGTGAGGTGTCGGAGGCACAATTACAGTTCTCCTTTCTATTCTTTTCTTTTCTAATAAGGATAGGATGGGAAAGGGAAGAGGATTGGACGGGAAAGGGAAGGATAGGAAAAGGAAACATTCTTTCCCTTTCTATGTCCAATAAAGTTAGGCATTGCATCTTGAACTCATTTACTTGTTGCGGTTGTCTATGGGTAGCGGTCACATAACATCAGGTAACCGCTTGCTCGTTTGCCACCCTCTCCCATAAAGAATAATAATGTCCCAAAAGTAATAACGTGAATAAATAACTGTAAATAGGAATAAATAATTTATACGTTAAAAACCAAATAAATAATTTTCAAGCACATAAATGGATGTAAAATATGATATGATATGTTAAGATGTATGTACTAGTTCTGTCCTACTTTAAAAAATAAAACAATTTAATTGAATCAGGTTCCTAAAAGCGAAACACATTATCCAATGAAACCGCATAAGAATGGATATAGTAAGGATTTGTTGTAGCGTTCCACTGCACCGTCTTACCATACCCAATCCATCGACTAATAGCATTAGACCGGATTCAGCTACAAAAGGTTTCACCTTCAAAGCAGTTAAACGAAATCGACTTAACTTAATAGATACTTAAAAAAGGAAGAGTGTTTGTTGTTCATTAATTTGTTATTGCAGTAAGTTTTATGGCTGCTTTCTTTACATAAGCTATTTTTGTTGCACTGAGTGAGAATCTGAAGGGAGTTAAGTACCTCCTACACAAAATATCAATCGAACCTTCGTCAAATTAATGAAATCGATATTTTTTTAATGTCTAAGAAAACTATAAGTCCACTTGTCTGTTATGTGGGATTATGATCAAATACTCTTCCATGCCTCTAGCCTTGGGCATATAAATAGTAATCATTCACTATCAAAACAAATTTATGTTTTTGCTTTTACAATGGCCATAAGCTATTATTAAATTATGATAACTTCATAACCTAAAACAAAATATATTTGATACAAAATTTGGTGTATCTCCATTTGGTAATGTAAACTTTATAGGTTGAAATTATTTTCATTCGTGGCAGTCGGACGTTCCATGCTGACATAAATATGTTCTGTTTCTTAATGAAGAGCTCTTGAAATTGGAAGGATATTTGAAGAAACTATTCTGTTACTCAGACTAGAGAGCACTCCAGATTTATTATAACCATTAATTTAAAATATTCAAGTTTTCTTTCTCTAATTTTTTTTCATTACGTAATGACATATTGACATACTGTGTAATAGCAAACATATTACTTAATGGTAAGTTCAGCAGTGGACACTAAAAACGTATGGAACAATGGACGCATAAATTCGTTTAAAATAACATTTATAAAGGCTTTTTTGAATTGGAAGCAAAATTAAAACTGAGACAACATTGTTACCTTACTAAAAATATTTTCGTTATGCTTTACAGCGGTGGAAGAATTTAATAACGCGTTTATCACTTTGAAAGTTGAAATCGTTCGTATTTTCGCTAGCGGCTCGTTTGCTCTACAAAAATAATTTACGGTCATAGAATTAATGACTTTTGGACTTTGTAAACGTGCTCTTTTATACGTAAACTCGTCAAATTAATTTTTGAAAATTTCATTGTGTGAACTGATAAATTCAACGTAAACATTTTGAGATTGAAATGTGATGTTGATTGTTGTTGTGTGATTAGAAATATACAAGCAAACAAACTTAAGGTCAGGAGTAACGTTCTTCTAAGTATACACTTTATCGGAGTTATAGCACCACAAACGTTTTACTGTTGCCATGATCCTCTTTTGCAGATAGGCTTCTAGAGTTTCGCCAGGTTGACGACCCCCAAGTGCGCTTATCGCTTAAGAGTAACTTACTAACTTACCCCTATAATTCATACCGTAAGAATGTGGATTACTTTACACCATTACTTTTGTTAGTTTACCAGATTAATTACCTATAATAATATCATTACAATCGTTTAAACTTTTGCGTTTAGCCCAATACCTGACAGCCGAAGATATAATTCCTTTTTTCCACTTAAAATGTGAGCTTCGCTAATATTTGCTTCCACTTAACCCTCTTCTCCCGTACTGAAGTTTTAATATTACTTTGCCTTCACAATAATATAGTTTTCTCTTACACATCTTTTTTTAAATCTTCGAATAAGAAGATAACAATATATTGTTAATATCTTAGCAGCTAATCGGAAAGAGCTTTATTCAAAAATAAATTCGATTTATCTCTTTGTCACAACGCAGTGGCATCATAATATAGCGGCTCGCACTCTAAATAGTGTGAGACGGCCAGTGAAAATAAGAGACGAATGAGGACAGATTTGTGCAATATAATGCCGGGCAGATAACGGCCGTGCCATCCGTCGAGTAAGCTGATTTACTGGGGTCCAACAAAGACCCCTGCGCTCACAATAAAAGATATCTTCGTGCTCAGGATTAAAATAATTCAGACTTCAACTGCAAACGTGCACTCTGTGAGGGCACCGGTGATTAAATATAACCCGCATGAGATTTATAAGTGTTTATTTCTAGCGCGGCACCGTGTCCGCCTCTTGCCGGGTACATTGTGCACCAGCTTTAATAAAACTTTGATTGTTTGTTTGTATGTATGGAGAGAATATATCGTATGTTAGTTAAAGTATTATACACAGTAGTTGGAAACAAATTTAGATATTATCACGTCAAATAAACATGTTCAGGGGAATGTATTATTTAAACCATGTGTTCAATGATGTGTCAATGACAAATGACTGACCTGAATGATTCCAAAACGTCGCACAAACTGCCAAAGAACCATAGTATTGTAATGGGTGTTGATCCTCTTGTATCACTTGGTGAATAGTAAAGTAGTAAAATAGATAAGAAGTATATAGAAATACCACCGCACTTACCAGGTCATTCCGGACCAATAAACTAACGAGGAAAAGCCGGCCCTGTTGCGATCTTCGGTCGTACGCGACCTCTAGGTCCTGATCTGGGGTGTCCTATGTTATCAGTAGAGTTAAAGTTTGAGAATTATCTATCTATTACATATAAAAATGAATGTGCTTCCCTGTATTTCTCTTTTTAGCCAAAACTAGCGAACAAATTGTAGTTGTAGTGTCAACGTCCATATGTGTCAATATTGCATACATGTGGATTGTTCTGATGGTGTAAAAGATATGGGGTTAAACATGTAATTTTAGATAATCAATTATCAATAATTTTATAATTAGAAGAAAAAAATTCAGCGAATCGGGTTTTCCCAGCTAGTTATTGGTTTAAAAGTTACATAACTAAACTACACATAAAAAATGCTTATTTACCTAATTTCACAGTTACCTTATCTAAACAAGGCAAGACGTAACGTCACGCAAAAGTAAATAGTGCACGGATAATTTGTCGGTACAAAGAGTTTGGCCAGCGGCTGCTCCGCTATAAATCATAGGCGCAGTTGTGCGGCGAGACATGCGACAGATTGCGAAACGACAGCTTTGCCAAAGCTTAGAACAAGGCTGCGCACTGAATGGCAGCCCCTAATTAACTGTCAGGTAACTCGATATAATCTAACATTAGGCTAATGCAGTTGTCCTATGTAAAAAGCTATACACAATTTTTTTCCTATTAAAATCTTGAAAGTGCAAAGTACGGTAAAATCTCTACGAAGTAATCGTGGTCTATCATTTTATATACTCAACTAAACTGATCCTTGTGTTTTCCAGCATTCATACTTATTCTCACAATTCATTCTCAACTCACTATATATTTAAATGCACCTAGATTAATGTTATTTTGATCATCTTAATTTTTTTCATTTAGAAAATAAATATTTTTACAAGATATCCAAGTTAAAGACATGTACAATAATTCAAAAATTGAATTACTTATATCGTAATATTGCAAAGCATCTCGATATGGCTAACCGATGGCCTTAGCGCGATGATGTTTCGCCGACATAACGACCGGATCGCGTTCGCACGCATATTACCGGCGAGGCGGCTGCGAGCCCGCGGGCTAGCACACCTAACAGTACCCCGGCCCGTGATTAGACAGCGCACGATAGCGCCCATTGTCAGTACACGATCACCTCTTGTACGTCTCGAAATTGCGGAAATGGACTCCGTGAACCCGGTCCGCTATCGAGAGGTTTCAATTGAGATGAACTGTCGAACAAATGTACCTATTAGAAGGCCACTTTCATATGTCAATCTCAAAGGTCAATAGATGCCCGTAAACTGCCTTAGTAGTTTGCCGAATGATGATAGTATCCCTTAATTGGGAACAAGGAACTATTTTCCCACCCCTTCAGTCTAGCTACTTACATGATTATTTTTAAAATTTCAACTCTCCTGGTTATATTTTTACATACATATAATCTTGGATAATTACTGAATTATTTTATTAACAAGCCCCCATGTCAAATGTGAACTGTCAGTTCCAGAATCAGATTAACGTTACGTTTAATGATTAAGATTTGTTTGTTCTGCCCGATTAAAGACTACATTATGAGATCAATTATATAATATATTTGTTTATTAAATTGGCTTATAATAAAGACAAATGTGTTGTTATAAGGACAATGATTGTAATGACTTTAAATTTTTTAATCAAGTGGCAATCAAAATAAAATACAATAAACTTTCGGTAAGACAAACGACGGCATCACAAAGCTGTATAGGATTTATTACAAATTTATGAGACTCCCAGCTTCGAATATAATGGGCTATAGTCATAAAACCGTAACTCCGCTACATTAGTAAGCGTCGAAGTGTCCTTCTTTACGAGTTACCTAATGAGAGCCGCCGAGCCGAGTAACTGGTGCGTGTCTAACAGGTGTCCCATCTTACGTGGCTTGAGTTACTCGAGTCGTAAATATGACTTGTAGCGGAGAGAGTCAAAGTAATTACGTTTCACTAGCGTAACAACGCACTTACTAATTTATTACTTCAACACTCGGCTTTTGTTTTTAATGGAATGCCATCAGTTGTTAGTACAACTGAAGGTCACTCTTACCTTTACTTATTATCTTTATTCTGGAAGTAGTTTTCTATGTTTACGTGAACACGGTCCCAGTAACTGTTCCTATTATAAAACATTGTTATGTTAACATCACGGTTAATAGATTTACGGGATAATAGAGTTCCGAACGCGCAGTAATTAATCGAGATGAGATTCGCAGTTTAGACGAAAGAGTTAGTTAACACTGTTATCCATAACCAATGAGTCATTGAAGGATAATATCGAAGGTTGAGGGTAGAATGTTCAATTGTCTATACGGCGGGTCGAGATGGGAAAATTGCCCATAATCTGTGCGCCGGACGGACATATCTCAAAAGGGACGTAGTAATAACATTTCGCTCTTGATCGTCTGTGTTTAGATGTTACGAATTTTGTATTATTATCAGTTATTGTTAGGTTAGTACAAATAATAAACCTGTATATAACGTTTTCGAATTATTTACATTATCTGTTAATGTATTCGTATATTTATATTTAAAATGCGCTACCATACAATAGTTAAACTACTTTTTATGTATTGGAATAAAAGTGTAGTATTCTTCTAATCTAAGAAATCATTACTTAAATAGTCATTAAGACATTATGACAAAAAAATGTGCAGTTCAGTTCCGTTCAGTTGAGTTAAGCTAATTAAATACGTAATTTGTACAATAATTTTTCTTTGCCACCATTATTTTAATTCAATGTTGCTCAATCTATAAGTATACTTTTCCTCACTATATCTTTGGATGCAGACTAATATTTGTTTATTTAACACTAAGTATCATTTTATCTTACGTAACATATACCAGTTTTTTTTGTATTTTTAACATTCTTCTGCTAATGCCTTTTAAGTGTATTCCCGAATTGACGAGAAAACCATTTATCATACATTATTTATCTTATCATTCATTGTTGCGTCAAAATCACACCCACCGGTAGGACAAGCTGAAAAAAAAACTATCGAAGGAATTTTACACTCGAACGTTATCAACAAAAACTCCCACTACTCGTAGAACAATCAATCTTCTCGGCTCTGAACGCAGCCTCAATCAAAACAAAATACGTAGAAGTAGGGACCGGATAAAGGGCTCTATAAATCATAAAATCAAGCCGCTATTCATAGCGGTTTATTTGGACGTACTAAAAAATGACCCTTCGCTTCTTTAAGCATTGTTAGAAGCAATCGGCTCGAATAAGGGTGCATCTCCAATTTGTCCTGCATTGGAATAATCAACGCTTCGATGTTATTTATGGCCTCATTAAAATTTCGATAATCACACAACGCTTTTTTTTTCTTGGAATCATTTCTATCAATACTAATTTATTTTTAATCAGACAAAGGAGCGCTAGCCGAGTCATTCGATTGGATATTCTTTTGAAATACATTCATTAGATTGCTAGGGACTCGGATTAAAAAAAAAACAATGTTAGATAAAATCTTGATATTTATCCCTGAGAGAATTCCCTTTTATTAAACACTAGTGACGCTCCCCGGCTTCGCTCGGGTAGCTGTAATTATGTTTATCGCTACCAAACTACACAGGAACACCCGCTAGGCCATTCTGAACATATCCTGTTTATTACAATTTAATTGAAATCGGTGGAGCCGTTTCGAAGCCCATGGGCAACATACATACCCGCATCGCCTTTTATATATGGATTATCAATATCAAGTAAAACTTTTGCACAATGTCATAGAAGCATGTTTGATTTCCATGAATTGATTGTTTTTAAAATAGAATATTGAACCCGGATATCAGAATCGATTGTTCCCACTAATGTATTACAAATGCAAAAGCCTCACTTTGCCTAATTGGCATGTTAATTTCGATCTATGCACACAATGCTTACAAATTTTAATGCCAATTGAATATTTAAATTACTTCTCTTTATGGAACCTCAGTATCATCTTTATATATTTTATTTTGTGACTAAATCTTTCGAAGCGGCCTTTTTAAATTTATTTAACGAAGAACGAAACAAATAAAGAAAAACTATCACGTCAAGGCAACGTATGTCGGGTCCGCTAGTAATTTTATAAAAATAATGGACTTTTTAAAAATTCTACAATTTTTGTTTACATAAAATGAAATTCTGAAATTATGCTAGTAATTCTATAACGAGAGTTTCACATGAACTGCATTATGAAAGAGCGAGTAATTTTGCTTCCGCGTCTTTGAGGACCTTATACTCGATTAACCTTCGCTCTTACGTGACGGACTGGTGCTCTCTAATCTAACTCAATTTTGTTCTTGAACCCTACATAATAAATTATATGAATAATTTTTTACTATGAAAGATAGGTACATTAACATCAGAGGTCAAATATACCCTCTATTTTCGATACCCTTAGATAATTCCGTAACCAAAAAGCTAACAAAACATAAATTAAATCTAAAGATATTTGCAATTAAATTACAAAACAAAGTGCATGCTGTTAATTTTTTCACCAGTGTTATTATTAAAAGTAATAAAAATACTGGCTAAATATTCTAATTACATATTTGAAGTATATTTGTAATATTTATACAAAGAATTAAGATTATCGAATTAACTTCTAAAGGTCAAATTTGTTGGGCACAGTATACATCATTCCTCAGAAGGGTACAGTTGTCCGTTACTCCGCGTACTCCATATTAAGTCACCGCTGAGATAGGTTTATGGTGATTCGATACCATTCACTTGGAAATTGGCGTTAAGATTTATCAAGTTCCGACTCTCTAGGTTCGTTGCTCGAACGTGCGACGTATCCTATCCAGGCGTCTGTTCTTAACAGTTCAGTTCCAATATTGTATTTGTAATAATGAATTATTAATGTGTATGAACACATGCTATTTATGATTTACTGCCTATTCCCTTTTGAAAGTTTGGGAACAAGTAAAGCTAGTATTTTGTTGTGGTTGTTAATAAATCCTAGATATTTACGGCAACAGTTGCTTATCCTTATTAGAATTGTTTGTCTTTTCAGTGAGTGGCCATAAATCTATATTAGGATTTTTATCCATTTACGAGTATTTATTATATTTAGTTGAGTTGCAATATTGAAGAACAATATTGAATATCTTTGCGCCCGATTGTTGGCGTCAAATGTTTATTTAAGTATTTATTTATATCTTCTTCAGATATGTAAGAGTGAAAATAAAATGCCTAACGGTAGTAAATGAACGACATTTTCTTCCGCACTTCTTTCTCACTAAATTCCGGTTAAATCTACATCCTAATAAAATGACCTGTAACTACCCCAACAGGGTATAATTGCGTAGGCTCTTATTTATTAGTTTTTATATAAAAGGAATTGGAAACAGAAAAATAATGCTTGTTCATTCCGCGTCCGATCTCATGTCAATCACCTAACAGGTAGACGAACTTGAAAAGGATGAATTACAAATGAAGGAACATCGAACGTCCGTCTCTAAACCGCAGCTAAAAACATCCAATGCCGTGAGAATAACAATGAAGAGCTAACATGCAATATTCCACGTAACGACATATCCGTCGGGGAAATGATATTTGCGTTGTATGCAAGCCGAGGCAGATCCCGACCCTGACCTGAGGCCGTCGACCCCGCGCGTGACACTTCGATTCTCTATCGATCACGACTCCAAATCTCCCCATCGAATCGATATTTACTCGATATTTTTCTCGTCCTTATCAGATCGATTGTGGAACCACGAATCGACGTGATTGTACCGGACCGGGCCACTTGCCGAATCTAATATAATCACAATAACTTGAACAGTTAACTTTTTGTATTGTTACATTACGGACCGTTACCAACTTGTTAGCAGGTGTTCTTTGTACCCGTACAAGAATCAGATATACATTTTAAATCGATAAATAGGCTTGTACGGTGTTGCCAGTATAATGATGCCACGGGGAAACTGATAATCTTCACGCAATTTAAATGTTGATAACAATCCAAGACCTGGCTTTGACTCTGGGATAAAAATTAATCGTAACTATCTTCCTTTTTGGTATAAACTTTGTGAATTTTATTGCAACTTGAGAAATTGGTTATTGTATATTATACAACATTTTTACTCTAACGTATACTTATGACGTTTCTGAATTGGGTAAACAAAAGTCAAATACAACATTTTTTATTAATTTCAATTTTACTAATTCTTTTGGGATGTGGTTGTTACGTGCACATAATTTATTAAATCGTCTCCAGTCATGAAACAATTGTATACAGAGAAAACAAAGAGAAAAAATTATGTAAAAGAAAATTATATATAGAGATGAAGAATGAATTAAGCCAATGTAAACGTGTTTTTAATTTACAAATTTACAATGATTAAACCGTGTTATACATTGATAATTCATGAATACACGCCCAGTAACAACATCTCGTCACTCCGAGTGCGCCTTATACGATAAACATTGATCAGAGGGAGGTACACGATGCAAGAGTACGGACAGCCAGTCCGTACATGGAACGGATGGGTCGGCCGATAGTAGCCAGCGATTGATTTACTACTGCCACGGCCTAGGTTTTATCGTTAGTACCTAACTACTAAGTGTAGAGTGACTACCAGTATAAGTATTATTTCTAAACAACCAACTCACAAACACAGACCCATGACTTCATACTACGGCAGAGTAACGCTTTTATGATGTCAAGGGCAGGGATCTTATGAGAAAATCGTACCTTCTAGAAAAGACGGGATAAAAAAAAAGTCAATAAAACAATGGCAACATTCCTATTCGTTATGAGATAAAATATAGATCGGCTAAGATCTGTTTTATCAAAAAGGGAAGATATACTCTCTCATAATTTATAAATTGAAAAAGGTTGGAACATCAAAAATAGCACGGCGCATAGCATAGCATAGCATAGCGCTCATGTTATAAAAATATTAATGACAAAGAATGAAATAACATTAACAGTAGTTTCTTTCTTTAGATATTTAAACTTATTTTAGTATCAAATTAATGCTTTCATTTATATTTAATTTATATTTGTAAATTTAATTTTAATAATACAATACTATGCAAACCAAAATACGGTTGTAGTTGAACTAATAAAACGAAGACTACTACCGCCATCTATTGACCACATAATGATTTCTTATATTTACGCTAATACACCTACGTCGAGATCAAATAATAAAATAAAGATAAACGTAAAATAAACGCGATAAAATTCGTAAAATTAGTTTTATTCCAATCTATTGACCAAGTACTGGTGACGTAGCCCATAACCCGTTGTCTCAGGTGAGCGACGGAATAGGACGCGACACGACGCGATACTATGCGACATAACTCAATCAACA
This sequence comes from Papilio glaucus, assembly GCA_000931545.1. Lineage (NCBI taxonomy): Eukaryota > Metazoa > Arthropoda > Insecta > Lepidoptera > Papilionidae > Papilio > Papilio glaucus. Next base: position 63,754 of record JWHW01003612.1, read on the forward strand.
CAATACTAAGAGTGGTAGAGCTTGCAACAACATCAATTGCTTGAATTGCCGGCTCGTGAAACACTACGACCTCACAGAAGACAGGCCTAGAGTAGAAGTATTCTGCGTGTTGACTGATGAGTGAGTTGCCGGAGGTCCAATTCTAGTCATCTTCCCCTTCCCATCGGAACGGGAAGAGGATTTGACGGGCAAGGGTGTGGATTGGGAAAGGAAATATCATTAAAACGTGAATAATCTGTATGTATTATGTATTTACAATTGCGATGACGACTGGAAGTAGCAACACGAGTGTTTTGAGATTTTTATTATTACATTTTATAGAAATTCTTTCAAAAATGATCTCTTGTATCTCTCTCTCTTGTATTCAAATTTTGTTGATTACTTAAAAAGTGCAGCAAAATTACATTTGTTAAATCATTCATTCGTATATAATATAATAGCTACGCGCAATCTTTTTACATCATCGACCCAGTTTTATGGATGCCTTGCAAACACTGCAAACCGCAGACGGTTAAAAGCAAAAAAAATCAAGGTTACACGAAAGAAGCCCGTCCGACTACCGTACATCATAAACTTGTGTCCGACAATGTTAAACAATGCGTTCCGTGACACCCAACAACCATGAGACGTTAGCCCCTTAAAGACTTTCGTAACGAGTCCCGCCCACACAATCTGCCTCTTTCAACACTCAAAGAACCCATAAATTATAATTTAAAAACTTAGTAAGTCGTAGTCGTAGTGTACAACTGTATATACTTTTAATGAACCGTGAAGATAGATGGGTTCAATAAATTACTGTACCAAGAATCTCGCTGTACCGTCATAACACTTATGGGTAGATTATTTAAATACCACTAATATGCAAGGATTAAGGTTCTAATACTTTATGAAAAATTATAAATTTTCTTTAAAATGACAATAGTTTTAGTGTCATGTCACAAATTTGATTGATTCGCACCCTCTGTCATATTTTGGAGCCAAAAAGAAAGATTATAGTGTAGAATAATGTTTTTTTCGATCTGAATTTTCGATTCAAGATTCGGAAGAGGCGTTATATACCAAACGTAATCACACAGAAAGAAGTCTAATCGAAAAGTTTCTTAAGAAATAGCAACCGCTATTTATTATAACATAACCATTGCCGTAAAGGGGTGTAAGTAGTGACAATAATACCCAAATATTATCTTAATTTAAATAATTATAACTTTAAATTCGATATGATTCAAAAAACTTTAGGAAAAGAATTTAAAGAAATGATCACAATTGTAAAGAGAAGGTTAAACAAATACACAACTTCGATTGGAAACAATGCCCCGGGCGAGTGGCACTGCCCGGCGACCGGCCGGCTCTCCTCTAAATCGTTGATTGTACGTTACGATGACAAGCTCACGTTGCAGCAAATAGGTATTTATTGCCACAAGACCGACAACATGTCCCGCGAAACGAAACTACGACGTCGTAGACCGACGACATGGCTTGTGCCTGTCGGTCAGACATTGCTTCTGCTTTGATGTAAAACAAACCATTTATACATACATGGATTTGTGTCAAATAACATCAGAAAAAACTCTTTTCATATAGTGTATAAGTAGTTATTTGAGTTGTTCGTACTTTTAATTAGAGCCTAGCTGAAAAACAACGTCCTTGATATGGATTCTAACTTATATTTAAGATCTATAAAAATGTACTGGCTATTCATGTATAAGAGTAGTGTAAGATTTTTTGTGGATCTTAGTATTTGAAACAGCTAATTTATTTATTTTCGGGGTATATTCTATAGGGTATATATACTTAAAAGTTAAAGTTAAATTTAAAAATTAAATACATTAAAGTTTGGCAGCGATAGGATCAACATAATTACTTGCTACCCGGGTGAAGCCGGGGCGAATTACTAGTTAATAACAAACTATGTAAATTCTTGAGGGCCAAGCTTTTTATTTTACACTATAAAAAAACCTTTCCTTTATCTTTAACATTTTTAAATTTCCTCAGTCATAAAGACGGCGCACAAGAACAAAGTCTTAATTTTCAAAGCCATTTAAAGTTATTACCTTATCGTCTAAAGGTTTCATAAAAAGTTAAGATGGCACAGATAACCTAAAGCAACAATAACCTCCCGACAACAAGGTATGACGGGTGTTCGACACGATTATTAGGGGGGCATAGGTGAAAGATACTTATCGATAGCCAGTATCGTCTCGGCCAGTGATTAAAATAACGAACGCTGTTGTATAGCTCTGCTATTTCACGATGATAGCAGTAAACCTTTATTGATTTATTCTGGTTTCTGTCATTAAAAGTTAGGTATATGTAAATACGTATAATTTTTATTTACAAATTAAAAAAAAAATTTAAACACAACTCTATGGCGTTTTCTTTGTTTGGTAAAATTTATATGTATACAAGATACGGTATGCAATTAAAACAGACATGTTTTAATTATTTTTGTTGTTCTTTGTAACGGTGTTTCGTTGGTTGTGACGCTTTTCAAACCTCGCAAGTTTGTGAGAAGTCCTGTCCTAGGTGCAGTACGGTTTTTTAGCAGATATTTTGTAGTGAAGTGTGGATATAAATCACACATATTAATATATTTTATTAATATGATACATTTGATAAGACGTCGTTAAATCAAGTTTTTTGATCTGGCATTAAAAAAAATAGACTACATTATTCCAAAATAGTAACAAATAAAATTTTAAACTAAAACCAATTCAAAAACATACATTAGATATAAAAAGCACATAATTGTATCCAGATTCTTTGACAACTTCTAGTACAAACCTTTAAACGAAAACAGTTACCTAAAACCAGTTACGGTACAAAGCATCGGTGAGGCGGGTTCACCACCTCTCGGAGTCATTACGGCATTGGATGAAGTCAAACAAGTCGAAATTGTTGCCCTCGGGTCAGATCATAGTCCTCTAGACTAGGGCTACATAAACACTGGTACTCACACGGATATATGATATAAAAATTTGATCGTTCGAAAACCTAATGGAGATTTAAATTTCTGATCATTTATATGCATTTTTATTTAAAAAAAAAATTAAATTAAAAATAAAATATCACGGTCTTATTACTTTATAAAGGTATGTAATCCTATTGATTTAATTATCCACCAGTCGGGGGCACATAAACACTCTTACCATTATCTTATTTTATGGAAATGAACTTATGTAAAAAGTAAAAACAAATGCCCAAAAAAAAATTCCTTATGTTTGTACCACAATCCTAACATTTGTACAAAATGTAATTGCGTAATTGATTTTAATTTATATAAACATTGCGAGACATAGTTTACGATTTTCATTTTATTGCGTACTAAGTCATGTTTATTTATACTATTTAATATGAAATACAGATTAAAATAATTACATGTCATGGAGTATTTCTGTTTATCAATAATCCAGTTATCTGTTTTGCGTGCATCCATAACTCTTATTGTGTGGCTCGCATGTAGCTACTGGTGTAGGTCTGTCGGTGACCTGCGCCCAACCGGGCGCATTCCTTCTTAGGCTTAATAATACACATGAGGGCGCTGTAACGATCCGCGCCGCACGCCCTCATTAAATATCCTTCTGAGATCACTTTGAGCACTACAATGGGCCGATATTCTTGTACTAGGTTTGTTACCTGCCTCAATAGTCCTCTGCGCAATTGTATTTATTGTCGACCAGACCAAAACTGAGGAAATAAAGCTTTAAAAAAACCTTTTATGTAATAAAGGTAGTTTAAAAACAGTACGCGGGGTAATGAACATAAGAAAAGTTATACAATTAATAAGTTTGACGAACCCTCTTCTAACAACACTCTCTTAAACCTCACTTTGTGTATATGCTTAACACTGCATAAAATGAAAGGATCATTGCATCATTGATTACTTTCTAAGGAAAAATTTCAACTTAC
>JWHW01003612.1:68688-84094 GCA_000931545.1 Papilio glaucus
CTTACATATTTAAGAAGCATGATACATATCTACAAACTATGACATTTCTATATAATTTAATGCGTATCCGTACAATCGAGATACGTTCTCATAATCGACAATATACATTTGCAAAGGTGGTTACAACTAGTATGTGGCTCGAGTGCCTCGCTTTACTTCATTATACAATTTGTAACACGTAGTTTAGGATATCTGCTTTGCATCGCCAACAGTGACTTTATAACTACCGCACGTACTGAAACCATATTGTTTGTTTTCTTTTATTCACTTGAAAGCTTTTAAAAGTGCATAGCTTCCACATAGTTAACTCGCTTGAAGAACAGTCTTCAAGACGCATACAATGTTGTTAGTACAAGAAATTGATGCCGACTATCGTTTTATTTATTTTCTGTGTCTTCTTTGGCAACGTCCACACAGCGAGATGAATACTACCTAACGCTACTATGCCATGAATATGAAATATAATATATTTCCTGTATGAAATAATAAGTTAAAGCGATGCGATCAAATAATTAAAAATTTAAAAAGACATACCGAACTTACGTCGGTCCCATTCTATTAAAATACCTGTATAAGAAACTGGTCCGGAAGCATTGACAATTTCTTAGGGATTATGTTCATGATTATGAATTTATTATAATCGCTTCCAAGCCCGGGCCACATTCAAATCAAGTCACGTTAAGGTGACCAAAATGGAATGTATTACTGCCTTTTTTATTCACTTTGTCTGTTGCGCTTCCAAAAAGTATTTGTTAGAAAATAAATTAAGTTATAGGAAATGAGATCAGTTCAAAGCAGCTGTTACATTGATATTAATGTTTTAGATTAATCGAAACATATTTTTATTAAAACTCGATGCCGATTGAAATATTCATTCAAAAGATTCTGGCATGATTATTTATTAAATATTTATATTTAAATTTGTGCCCAGCGATTGGTAATAGCGGCGTATCCATGGCCTCTCCATTTAATGAAAAATGTGTCTCGACTTCATTATCCGAAGTATAATTTTCACTCCGACTTCTGAGTGTTAAGAGCAATGTAATAATTAATACAAATGACGAACCCGTTTATTTTAATTAAATTGTTCAGATTTGAGAATCTTATATATCTAAGACTTGAGAAGTTTGAATATCATAATTCATATTAAATGTTTGTTATTTATTACAACAATATGTATTAGTTAAATGATTTTTTTTTATATTTAGTTATTTTTAATTATTATTGATTTTCGATTGTATAAATTTAGAGACTTTTTGTTTATCTTACTATGGATTTTTCAAGAGTGATTAATACTAGAAAATTAAAACTGTGAAATCTCTGCAGCTCAAGGAACATTCCCAAGAAGCATCCAGGTTCGAAGTTGACCACTCAAGCTCAGAGGATAAATGTAATTAAAAAATATAAAATACTGGCAACTGTTAATAAATACGAGAAGAAACTTAGTGAACACTTCAACTCTAACTAAAATGAGCTTTAGAGTTCTTCAATGTCGAGCCAGTGACATTTTTTTACTTTTTATTCGGTGTACCTGAGCCCCAGTGGTGCGCTGATGGTCCTTTAATTGGCGCTTTTAAAATTATAAAGGGCTCTCTGATACTTTATTAGTATTTAAAGAAAAAACAGATCGGAGTGGAAACGATATAACTAACATAAAGGTAAAAAATGATCCCAATCAAATATTCAAGTGAGTGTACAAACCATCTTGTTAGTGTCTGATAATTAAACGCATCAAAGCCAGATTGCGAGCAGCGATGCCACTTCTGTAACGTCAATGAGAATTGGATTGTAATCGTTTATCGATTTATGTCACAGCGCCGTTTTAGTGTTGTTTATTTTTATATCGAGCTACCAATTAAAACCATCGTATCCTTTCAATCTGAACTCCATCGTATTCGCGTTGGTACAAAACAAAACCAAAGCGTTCTATACTACCGACATGATTTGAGACAGTAAATTACAAATTCCTAAACCGATGTCCGTTGATCTTGATAATCCTGGTATGTTGATGCCATAGTTCAAAATATTTGAACCCATTAAAGAGTTTTATAAATCGTTATCCAAAATAATCCCATGTGAAAAATACGCCGACTCAAATATCACCGAGTACAATGAATAACAAATGTTCTTCTAAATGTTACGACAGGATCTATTGTGAATTTGATTATTCCATAGATAAACGTAAACGTAAACACAGAACAGACAACATTTCATTGTTTCTCTAACATCAACAAAGAGCACAAAGCTCTGAGTGGGCAGTGTTCGGCAAAAAAGCTTTCATTATGTAATGAGTGAGATGGTCTGACGTGTTGATTGAGCAATACGACGTAGAAAGGAAACCGGTTTATCGAGACCCGTAGCAGCCGGACAAATATAAACAAATACCTTCGCATCGTAGCTCACAGCTGGTCAGTCAGGTATTCAGGGCAACCAGTGGACAAATATGGAGTTTACAGTACGGAGAGATTATTTCACCGTGCGTTTTCGACGTACATGGGACTATATTACTTAACGTTTGCAATTTCCAGTACGTAACCATTATTTAAAAGTTTAATTTAAAATTAAAATACAACGTACAAAAATAAACGAACAAATATATTGTGTTTAAACGGAGACAAATGTCTTAGATTTTTATAAAATGTAAGGAAAGAAATGAAATAGATGATTGCATGTTTGATTAAAATAAAAACGTGACTAGAGAAAGTGGTATACAACCTATGCATTAATCAAAAACGTATGGGGATAGAGTATTCAAACACTTTATAACAACCAGTCGACGCTCGCAATAACAGCCTACTTGATTGAACTGATAATTCGAAATTCGTGACAAATTCTCATGTGGAATATAACGAGATCGATTAAAGAACGGCCCGAATCCAATTCATTGAGAGCATTATAACTCAGATTTGTACTACAATAACTAGTTTGAATCAGATAGAACACATATGATATATAGCCGTTTCCGACTAGTTGTAGTTACTATAATTGCTTTCGAACTCAGAGGCGACGCAATCAAATTCGAAATATTCAACGCCTTAAGCTCTTAAAAAACATAAAATACTTTATGTGAAATTATCGTAATGCATACACATAAAACACAAAGGACAAGATGGGGCAATAAAAAGAGAAAATTGTAGTCACACACAGCTCAAGTTAATGGATTTTGAAAATGAAATGCACGCCTTGTACAAGAGCCTTGCATAAAAGCTTATTGAATTCGACTTGTATACTTCTATTTAGTTCTTTTTTTTTCCAAATAAATTAAGGTTAGCATAAATAGCTACATAAGAAAAAAATTAAATTTTAGTAGCTGAGTAACATGACTTTTTGTATTTTTGTTGATCAAATCCCGGTCGTTCTTCATTAGATTTCTCATCTTCTTAGGCATTAGTGATTCTGGAACATAATTGTAATTATAAAGGTATTTGAAATTTTTAATAATGAACTTTAAATGATTGTAGATCATTTTTTTTGCTCTGATTGCATTATTGACGCTATTATAATAATTATCTGGGTGTTCTAATGTATAGGCTTTCCAAAGAAAGTCCTTGCTGCAATTCTAACAACTCACTAAAATACATACTCCTATATAAACACAATAATAATTTCGTCGACGGTCATTATGTGATCTCCATAAATAAATAAAAATCAACGAATAAATTGCTTTCATTTGATCCAAAACAAAAAAGATCTTTCAAACAACCTTTATAAACAAATTTAGGTAGCCGACCAACACAACAACAGCCACATTTACGAATAGGGTCAAAGAGGTCAGTTCGCGTGACTTCCGACGTAAAATTACGTTTTCGTACGGATTTATTGTACAACGTCCGTCCTTTATAAGGGTTACGATGTCAGCCGTGTTAATAAACCTTAATAAGTTCTTACACTTTGATCAATCCGATTAACCGTTACAGTTACTCTATTTAAACTCGTCTTATCTACCTAATTATCTTTATTAACAACCTGCACAGAGCGCCGAGAATAATTTGTAGCAATTACAATCGAACAGTCATCTATTTCCTTGTGGATTGAGATATTTCCTATTGCAAACGCAATACCTAATTAGGAATGGTCTCTTTTTATTATAGCAATCTGTTAAGGCAAGGACTGGAATAACTTGAATATCTAAGTCCTTAGGTTGAAGAGACATCGGCAGACCTAGTAAATTTTGAACCATATCGAAATTATGTTTCACAATCTCTATGGTAAGTAGGTAAATTTTAAAATAAAACCTCTTCAAGCGGTGGTAGATTAGTTTTTCAATTTGTCTTTAAAGTTATTGGGATTTGTATCAGACAGAATTTGTATTGCTTAATTTTATTCTCATCTCGTCTTGTTAGCCTACATCAATTATATTGTACTAAGCTAAAGTTGTAGTTCTAACATATAAATAACCGTTTATATTAAAGATAGCGTTTCTCTGTTGTTAATAAGTAACTATATTTATAATTAAAATCCGGTAATCGGTGCTGAGTCAATTAATATTTATTATTCTCTAAACTCAACGTCATTATCATCACCTCAGTAGAACTTCTGTGTAGGTGTATGTTTCATTGCGTTTCGGAATCCGGATCATTGATATTATTTATTATTATTAATTAATTTACTCACGTGACCTGTATTATCATCGTATAGGAAGAAATTCACAAGGATGTCAGCAATCATCCATGCCTGTAAGGACAAATAAGCCCTTGCTAAATGTAGTCAGACATCCGATACCTTAATTACCACACGAAACTTAACGCTGGCTACCGATTTTTAAGGCTCTTTTTGGTTAAGTTGACCTGTCCCTTTAAATTTCATTTATGAGGCACTTAAATCATAATTATATTTTAAGAACAAAATTCGATATGCCTGACGTAGTGTTGAACACGCAAGTTTAACAGCATATATTAAAAATCAATACCATTGACCGCGTTTACTGTACGCGGGAGTATACTGACTAGCTGAAGTAAAATAAGATAGACCACTGAAACAATATTTTAGGGATACCAGAATTCAGTATCAGGAAATTGATAAGAGAACATCATTAATCTTCCAATACAATACTACATGTTAAAGCGTTTGAGCTTAATAAATAATCCAGACATAGATGACTTGATTGTTGGACAGCATTACAACAGTATCAAAAATATGAACTTAAATACATAAAAATATTACATATACCTATGTACTACAGTAGTATAATGATACTACTGTAATGTTGTATATAATATTCTTTTTTAGAAGGCAAGACTGCCTTCTGACCAGAATATTATACATTTTAGAAGAAATCATTACCGCTGTGAGTAAAAAAATATCTCCTATTTACATCAAAGTGTAAGATAATAAATACGTTAAGAACCATAGTCATAATACATTAAATCGCACATTCAGCTGAACTTCGGTAAGTTGACATACATTACACTAGATTGCTAGACGAAGCATGATTCATACGAGCGGGTTCGTAGCCTATGTTACAATCGATCGGCCAGCGGTTACCCGACGTTAGATGGTTATTAAGAGATCGTTGGTATATTAGAATTTATAATAAGGTGGAGGTGAACGGCTATCATGGCGACCGTTCACGTCCGCTCCTCACACACTTAGCGTTATGGTAATGGGGTACCGTGACCAAAAGGGATCAACGCTGTTTTATCTAGGGGTCAGCGGCTGACGTCGTGAGCCTGCCATTTTTGCCGCCTGTCTCCCGCTGTGGCTGTCTACATTTACCCTGTATGATATATTCGTGTAATTGTTGCAGTAACCAGCTACTTTGACCAAATTTATTTTATTTTATATAACAATTTGAAAAACAAAATTAACAATATAGCGATAAGTGTTGTATATATTCGTTGATTGACTTTGTTGTGTGTTGAGTTGAAACTCTGTTTGTAATATAGAAGTTTTATTATAACATTTTGATAGAAAGATGATATAAGTTAAAACAGAAAACAACCCCAACAAGAAGCAAGTAGGTTCTAAATTAGACAGAGAACCTTCCTCCATAAACCGAGATGAAAGATGAGAGACGGAGAAAAAACAATTGTAATTTTTATCATAGAAAGTTTACCCCTGGTAGGTATTAAACCAAGGAACAGTTAGGCATTCAAAGAACTGTCAGAACCATATCGTAAGTAAACCATGATAGTGCATGTCATAGGCATGGTCCAATGAGTACTCATGAAATAGGGATTTAGACATTTTGATTTGTCTTTTGTCTTCCGAACATTCTAGTGCCTTACATATTAAAGAGTTAAGGTGCCATTATTATATCAAATTGTAAAGGAGGCCTAAATCTTTGTAGTTGTTTGTAGTGTAAAATAAAAGAGAAAATGTAATAAAATAAACGTGTCCACTTAACGAATGCCTTCGTTAAACTTTATTATTTTATATTACTCTAAAAAGAAGATTTTCCTTTTAACGATCCACAATGTTACTATTAAATTTAAACACTGCAAATACTGCAAGATATGTGTTCGCGAAGTGTCGGTGTAATAATCCCTTAATTACTTCGCCGAAGCTCTCCAACTGGCCATAATTGCGGGTCTGTCTGTCTAGAGAAGCTTTAATGGCACATACATACAGATAATTACCATATTCCTAGATTTAATTGAATTTACAACGTTAATTATTTAATTGAACAGCTAGTAGAAGATAATTTTCATCGGCTTATTATAATATCTACGTGTATCAGTTTAATTATCCTTAAATCTTTTTTTTTAGAATTAGGTGGCAAAGAAGCAAAATGTTCACTAGATATCAAGTGACCTCTACCCATAGGCTTCTGCAACAAGCTAACACGTCAAATCCTCTCCCCCTTTTTTATGGAAGTAGGCGGCAAAGGAACAAGCGGATCATCTGATGTTAAGTGAGCGCTACCCATACACATCAGTAACAAGCAAATGTGTTGCAGATGCGTTACCTACCTTTAAATGACAGAGGAGGAAAAAAAGATTTTCCACTGTAACATAATAAGCTCAATAAATCATCAAAATCAATAGATTTATCAATTTTAACATTCGTAGAGCCCTCAACAACAACATCTGTTGCACGAATGTGCCGGCTCGACCGGTAAAATCCACGACCTCACAGAAAACAAGCGTGAAGTAGACGTACCCTGCGTTTCGTCTGATGAGTGAGGTGCCGGAGTCCTAATTTCAGTTTTCTTTACCTTCCCACCCTTTCCACATAAGGACAGGATGGGAAAAGGAAGAGGATTGGACGGGAAGTGTATTAACGGGGAAAAGAAAATACCCTTTTTCCTGTCTATGCCTTCCTCTGTCCATTGTAGGTAGGCAACGCGTCTGCAACACATTTGCTTGTTGTGGATGTCTATGGGTAGCGCTCACTTCACATCAGGTGATCCGCTTGCTCGTTTGCCACCTTCTGCCATAAAAAAAATGTGTTAATATGTAATATGCATAATTTAAATCGTAATTGATTTCTTTTATAGCAGCCAGATACGAATTTCTACACTTTATATGCACTAACGTAACAATGGTGACAAGCTGTAGTTTGTATTGCGTTGTTAGCTATTTATCTCTCATGTTAAAAAATATAATAGAATATTTTCTGGCTTGTAGATAGATATGCCATATAGTTTCCACATTAGAATTTACTACAAACGATTTACTTCCAATAACATGTCTATGTGCTGTCGATGTCTAGACACAGTTCGCTGTAGTCACGCAACAAGATTTAAAGTCCCAAGGGGTCCGCGCTATTCAAATATTTCACCTTGGTCCGACGCCGGGCGGAAACTCACGGCCGCGGTGCCTGTAATAAATCAGACCCCCGACCCGTTCCACAGTCTATATTCGTCATCGACGCTACAAGAAACCTATCTTGCATAAACTAAAGATTTTCAACTGACAGCCAATAAATGGTTAGATGGTGATCCTGATTAATTGGTTGTGAAAGGCGTAGACACGGAGTCTAGTTAGATACGTATCGAAGTTAGAGAGTTACACTGAATAACGATTGTAGGAAGTGGAATTTATTATAAATTATCTATATCAAGTATTTAACCTAACGTAACGTTCAAAATCTTGCTTCTTTTTCTACTTGGTAGAGTCTTCGCTATTAAAATTATATTAACCTGAATTTGTTATTAACGTCACTTCAAAATGAGCAGAAAAGCGAGAAATTACATTACACGAGTATTCAATTGCTTAGTTTCCTAGTTGGACAGTTTATCTTGTGCTCTCAGTTCAGCACGCGTCGTGTTCCCGAGGCACTGAACTTGTTCGGTGTCGATGTTACTCACACAACTGCAACCAAACAGATAAAGACACCGACGTAAAACAACTAAGTAAACAGATTTATGCATACAGATTTAGTACTAGCCAAAAGCTGTGCAGCCTTCAAACGTTTAGTCTTATCATTATTGGAAACGTATTAGCACATACCAAACACCACCTGAGAAATTACTAGAACCTTCCTTCAAAATATACTTTTATGAGACGTAACTTTATAGGTATTTAATTATTTTTCATTTCATTTCCCTATTTGATAAGTATTTTCCTACACATTCAGACACTAAATGAAGTCCTTCATCAAAAAATACTTTTATTATGATACAATTTTTCTTTCGCAATGGCTGACAAATCTTTATATAATTATTTCTTATGTTTACACGAAGATTACATATTGAAATAAAATGGATTTTACAGATTTTATCGCGTTTATTTTACGTTTTTTGTTCCCAAAGTAAACTCAGTTTTCTTTCAAATCTTTATTTGTCAACGATTATTTGCATAATAATACGGCGATGGTAGCAACGTTTATTACAAAATGGATCATCATGACCATACCGTAAAATCGCTAAAGATAACCCGAATAACCGGTGTACCGACACGAAATTGAAATTTTAAACTAGTTATTACCTGCAAAGTTATAGAGAGTTAAAGCTTCCTGCTCGGAGTACAGAAGCGGTATGATTTCATAACACCATTTTCCCTTTCGCAACTTTGCTTAGACGTATTGGGATATCCTGTGATACAAACAAATTGAATATGGCGCTTCTATGATACTTAGTCGAGCAAAGTTTTAATTTTATATTTGAATTATTGACAAAGTTTGTTCTAAAGTAGGTCGAAGTACCAATATTGTTTTAAAGACTTGAGTATGTATAAACTTCTCTTTTTTAACTACTGAATTCATTAAAAGTACAAAGTTTTGTTTGTTTTCACTGACTCGGGTTCGCATCTGCGTTCTTAATTTAACCTATCTTGCTTAAGTTAGGAAGTTGCAAGTGTTAGTAACTAAGAAATACGTATATGTCCATAAAACCTAGATGTATAAAAAATAATAAAGTAACTATTAGAAGTACCCAAAACAAATAACAATCTACCAAGAAGGTGTATCATGAGGTCGCGTGTAAGAAAATACAATACGAGAGTGGTTTAACTGATCTTAAAAAAAGATGGAGGTTCTAAATTAGCTTGAATTTTTTATGTTTGTTACCTCAGAACTTCGACATTTTATGGGCCGATTTCAATTTTATTCGCAATCGATAGTTTTTGTTTACAGATTGGTCAAAGTTATTTAGGATTTTCGGCCATTGAAGTCGGTTTCTTGTAGTTTTACTTCGTTTGAATGATAATTACCTCCCTATGTATATGATTCAAATTATGAACAAGACAAAAATTTATAATTAGAAAATTATATTAATTATTTGTGTTAACAGGATGACGTTTAACTGGGCGCTGGTGGTGGTATTGTTGGCGTGCGCGGGCGCGCGCGGCGGCGAGCCGGTGTTTGACCCGAGCACGCTGATGCGGCTTGTGCTAGTACCGGCTGACGCAGCCACCGGCTCCGTCATCTACCGCGTCCGCGCCTCCGACCCAGACTTCGACTACCCGCTGCACTTCGAACTTATCGGTATCTATGTAAACTACAAGAATAATTGATTGATCAAAAATATTTAGTACTTAAGAGTTTAATTGTATCATCGTTGTTAACCAAAAAATGACCAAAAAAACTATTGGATGTAAGTCCTCAACGATCCCGCAGATTGTTTCCTTGCTCGGCAAATGTATTCTCGCAAACTTGACCAGATCGTCGTCTTGTTACAATCACTGATTTCATCAAAGAAATACATACTAAAACTCGTTAACAATTTTCCAACAGGACAGATGGGCCGTCTGGACGTGGGCATAGAGACATTGCCTTGCACGCGATACAATTCGGTGTGCCAAGCGAACGTGATCCTTTTGCGGAGGCTTGAGCCGGGCCGCTACGTGGACTTCCGGTTGTCTGTCCGCAACACCAGGGGGCGCAGCTCTCGCATCGCGTGCTCCATCACGGGCACTAATGCCACCACACCTAGGGATACAATTTTTCCTCATCAACCAAGCATTATCTTAGTGCCCGAGGTAAGTACAGTTACGATCACAAATTTGTTTCCAATCATATGTATAAGTATCGGTTTAATGTGTTGTGACATAGACAAAGTAGTAGTGAAAATTAAGATTTGTGTTTGAAAAAATGTATGAGGCCATGATCATTTTTATTTAATAAAATGTCTTATAGTGTAGTCATTAAATATCAACATACTATAAGTATTTACAGAATTATTACGTTCATGTTGCGTGAATATTCCGTTGCGATAGATACATTTTACAATAAATTTAGTTGCGACAAAAGAAAGAAAGTTTTTTATTTTTATAACAAGTATTTCAAAGAAGTCTTTTAAAAAGTAAAGCATTTATTTAAATAATGATTGATAAAAAGTATAAGATTTTTAGTAAGGATTATTCCACAGGACGCCAAACGAGGAACGGACCTAGATATTGTTATAGCGAGGAAGAATCCAGTATCGCCGAAGCCTTTGGAGTTGGAACTTTGGGTGAGCTGCATAATTCATTTGAATTTTACTCTGGGAGCTTGATAGCGGTTGACGATTAGAGCCCCTAATGATGTTGCCCGGCTCCGTGTACGACACGCATTTTGCCGTAACCGCATAATGAAGTTTCGCTCTTGCGCTAATAGGGCTCATTTTCACCATGATATCGCGTTGACGTGTCTCCGTCTCACGTGAAATTCAATTTATAATTTCATGTTTTTGAAACACGTAATTGAGAACCCATTACTGAAAAGCAATTGTGTATGGGAATATATGAGGAAACACGTTTATATATTTTAATTGAATTGTGCACTAAACGTTTATAGAAATTATAATTTATAAGGTGAAATTAATTTTTGAATTTCTAATGCTCAGTCTCAGTCTCATAAAACCAGGATTTTCAATAGTAAAGTATCACAGAACTGCTATATATTAGAAATCAGCTAACCTGAGCTTAAAACATTAAAGTCGTATTAATAAATCGACGTGTTTAACATAATAATTGTTATAATTTACATCTAGCGTTGAGGTTTGTTAATAAATTTGAAAAGGGCACTAAAGCAAGGCGATGGGTTGGGCGCAGGCAACTGGTTTGCAACTCCCGGTGATGTTGCACAATTACCGAGCTTTAGAGGACTCGAGGCGTGTTAAATCTCTCACACTGCGTGAAGAACGCCGTGGCAACCGTGACTTGATATCGTTTTAACACCTGATATACGTTATTTATGCATGATTTTACCTCCATGATACTTAGATATAGCAAGGTTTCATGAACAAATATTTGCAAATCTCTATTGGTCTGAATCTCGACCAAGTATTTAACCTTAAATCACCATTTAACTAAGACCTTTGAACAATAAAATTAATTTCATTTCGACATAAATTATATGCGTTATGTTTTTGATTAGGTTTTTTGGTAGGTCTTCTGATGACACCAACACTTTTCAAGCTGTTTTCAAATAATAAATAATATTTTGGTTAGGAAGGTTATTAGAGCTCAAACCTAAGATCTTCACAACCACGGTACTTATACAGTATGTGGGGTTCGTATTATTTCATTTCATATTACTTATTGTTGTGGCCAATCCTTAAAAAAATAGAAGCCCACATCAACTGTATGTTAGTATGTATTAACCACCATTGTTTTTCTGCAGGGATCACCCTTATTTGCAATTCGACAGAGGCGAGTATCGACAGAAAATACCGAAGGCACGATTTTCCTTGTCGGCCCACTGGATTTTGAGGCTCAGTCTATGTACCATTTAACACTGTTAGCGGTGGTAAGTAAAACAATTAATTCAATTAGCACGGCCTCTTTGAATATTTCGAACGGAACACGGCCAATCATAAAGCTCAGTCCAGACTGGTGTTATTCATTGCCTTAGTTGAAATCACAGCTGAGCGCGCTGGCCTTATAGAAAGGGTAGTTGCCCGTTATTATTTACATTGCTATTATAGCAACAAGTTGACCGGCTTGATAACAATACGGATTAGCAATTATACAAAGCCGGTCTATATTTAGTAAAGCTTTTAGAAATTTACATTTACTAATTTAAACACAGCTCGGCTTAACTGTTTGCTCTATGTGAAAGATATTTAGATAACATTTTAAAGATTCGCTTTCTTATGGTTTAAAAGTGTACCAAGTTTTAGTTTACTGAAAGTAATAAACATTGTTGCAGCATTACTTTTGTAATTCAAATTTGCAACGTTATCAGATTTCGACATTAGACACACAACATCTGTTTCACGAATGGACTAGCTCACATAGTGAAATACCACGACCTCACAGAAGACAGGCGTGAAGTAGAAATGTTCTGCGTTTCGTTTGATGAGTGAGGTGCTGGAGATCCTCTTCTCATCCTTTCCTTATTAGGAATGGATAGGAAGGGAAGTATTATTTGACCGGGGAGGGAATAAATAGGAAAAGCAAAACATCATTTGTTCTGCAGGTAGACAACGCATCTGCAACTCATTAACTTGTTGTAGATACCTATGGGTGGCGATCACTTGAAGTCAGGTGGACCGCTTCCTTATATTATAAAAAAAAGTCAAAATACCGTAACCGAAAAATCTATTTTTATAACATTGTTTACTACAAACGAGCAAGCGGCTTGTTTGATGTTAGATAACAACCAGTGCCTCTCCGTCAACGTCCGCAACTTCCAGATGAGATACACGTACATATATTACCAGACTTTATGTCGGAAAACAAAGTGATGATATATTATGAACACAGAAAAAGGAAATCGTGCATGCAGAAGTGTAGGCATCTCCATTTTTCTAATATAACTGCTTCTGTGGGCTCTACCACTTAGTACATTGTAATAGTTTGAAGATATTCTGTGATTATAAGCCATTTAAAAATATTTCCAGGATCCATATGCTGAGGTTGATAAGGACACACGGAACATTGCGGGCTTAGAAGTGGTGGTAGTTGTCCAAGACGTGCAAGACATGCCCCCAGTGTTTACAACAGCGCCACCTATAACTCATCTGCCCAGACAAGTAGCTCCAGGGGACATGATCGTCAAAGTGCGAGCTGAAGATGGGGACAAAGGTGCCCCAAGACAGATTCGGTATGGGCTAGTGTCGGAAGGGAATCCATTCACGCCGTTCTTCAACATCAATGAAACTACAGGTATGTTGAATTATCAAATAGCATAATTTTCCAATGCTATGGTTCACTGTTTAATTTAATTGTGAAGCTATTGAGAAAAGTTTGTTCTTTCTTATTGTTTCTATTCTTTCTCCTCACGAAGCTCGTAACTTGCTGAGATGTAGAAGTTGCACTGTTCGGCAGATTGGTGACCTAAATACTACTATGGGTGGTGGGACTTATGGGTAGGTCTATGATTAAAGATGATTTATACAAGGGTATATTACAATCTGAAGGATGAAAAACTTACTCCACATTTTTAAAAAACCTCGTCAGCCATTTTTTTTGTAGAATAAGATGACAGACGAGCAAGCGGTTCACCTCGTATTAAGTAACCGCTACCCATAAGCATCTGCAACAAGCAAATGAGTTGCAGATGCGTTACACAGGAAAATAATATTTTATCTTCCATTATACTGCAGCCTTGAATCAATTCAGTCGAAAAAGAAAAATAGATAGTCATCTAAAATATACCATTACAGAGATATACCTTACACGAAACCTCATTTCTTAGAAATATAAATGAGCGCAAACATTTGTTTATCTGCAGCAGGAAATTACGTGCTCACTCCCTTACAGTAGGCGAGGGTTTTTCCTGGAAACTTATTCATTCATATGCGGAAAAGCGATTGTTTCTAATGACCTCGTTTTTATATATTCAATATATCATTCTCAATCTTTTAGAATGAAAGGAACATTTTATTAAGCAAAAATAATTTCCATCTTTATATTATGTGTCACAAAAACACATAAATCTTGGTATTGAATCTCATATGTAAGTATAGTAGAAAATTAATTTAGTTTAGTGCAATCTGGTTGTAGATAGTAGCTCATATTATTTGATAAACACGGGCTAATAAACAAGTAATTAACAAATTCTCGTAACTACGAAGAAAATATTGAGTAAATAATAATAGGTACTACGCTTTAATAATGTTCCATAATGTCTAGATTTGCTCTTAAGTCATGAATAATGTTTATTGCTTAATTAGTTAACTAAAAGAATATATAAATATTAACTTATCTGACTATGTGAATGACAAATCGTTTGATTTACATAAAATATTGTGAAAATAACCAGTACGATGAATTAAGCAAAGCTTAGAAAGTTAACTGCGATCTCACGATGGTAAGGCGCATTGCCTAAAGATTATCTAATTTAGTAATAAGGTATGTCGTTTGCTATTAAATACGTTAAATGCCTTAAATCAACTATACATCCGGTATTCTGATTATGATAAACGGTATTCGGTGTCCATTAATTAGTAAACGGCCGTTGGAATGCAGATTCCAACGCCCGTTTACTGAAAAGCTGTGATGAAATAAAATTAGCTAGTAGTTAGGTATCAAATGTAGATCAAATGTAATTTGAGCTGCTAGAAGCATGATCAGCAACAATTTTTTTTTCTCATTTTTAACTTTAAGGATTAT
Organism: Papilio glaucus; assembly: GCA_000931545.1. NCBI lineage: Eukaryota > Metazoa > Arthropoda > Insecta > Lepidoptera > Papilionidae > Papilio > Papilio glaucus. The sequence goes on from JWHW01003612.1 coordinate 83,610, forward strand.
TTTTATTTATAGGAATGTCAAATTTTTATTCAATTAACACTCGTAGTTAATTGAATAAAAATTTGACAATCCTTTGTCATTCATGCGATTAATCTCTATTATTCAAAATTATGTGAGTATGTCAGACGATATACTCGTACATATTCAGGTACAATAAATAATCCGTCGGTATGTGAATGTCTAGCAGAGGAGGAAGATTGGAATATGTATTCAAATTTTTAGGGTTATGATGTTTTTAAAAAAGTGGTACAGTTAAAAAAATCTGGATTCAGAATCAGCTGCCGTATTCATAAACTCATTAAGTTCAATACGTTGTTGCAATAATCAAACTAGATAACCAAATTCCTTTTGAACTAATTATTGACTTTAATTAGGTCAATGTAGTGATTTTTTTTTTCGATAACATCGTTAGACTGACGCTTTCCTTCCGCAGGGTATCCTACTTCCTTATCGCTGACCCATACTCGCGAGCCCCGTTGCTTTAA
>JWHW01003612.1:86798-134576 GCA_000931545.1 Papilio glaucus
TGCTTACGCAAACCTATAAGATTTTTTCCTAACAAATATTGTCTTGACCCATTTTAACTGCAGGTAGTTTTCATCGTGTATATATTGGCATATTCGATTAAATTGTTTAAGTTCTTCTTCTTTAGTCTAATGTAACATTTGTACATTAGACTAAAGAAGAAAAACTTAAATTAATCATGTACCTATTTTATAGAATTGATTTAGTTTTACCGACTTCAAAAAGGAGGAGGTTATCAATTCGTGTGTATGTTTTTTTAATGTTTCTTACCTCAGATCTCCGCTCCTGGTGAACCGATTTCGATGATTCTTTTTTTGTTCGAGAGCTTGTCAATTGGACCATTTTTTTGTCAAGATCCGACTGGTAGTTTTTGAGTTATTCTTAATAATGCATAATATGACAACGTTGAATATTACTTTCTTGGCTTACGTAGGCTAAACTATAGGACTTACATTAAAATGATGTATGAAATAATTGTAGCTCAATAAAGCTAAATAAAAGTCCGCGATGACATATATCTATCTTCTATAGTTGTCTCACAATAACCATTTTTATCTTAGGAAACATTAATTAAAACGCACTCGATACTTACTACGCGATTATTCGTGGTCGGTATGAACCCTTATTCATTTAAATGTCTTAGTTATCAAGAAAATTTAATGTAGAACTATATCATTCTGACCAATAGTTTAGAAGATATCAAAAGTTTAAACTACAAAGTAAGTAAAAACTTCGCGCAAGTGATTTCAAGAGCCCCATATAAATTAGATTCACTAAAAATCGAGAAAAAAAAACTTTTAAATAAAAACAAAACCACTTAAGGCATCCTCGTATATTGGTATTTCCTTAGCTGACGCTGACACGACTGACTCCAAAAAGAAATATGATTAAGAATTGATTCTTATGTTTAATTTTACTTACTTTTTTATTTTATACTTTTAAGTGCATTTCTTGTTTTTGAATATAGTTTTTTGAAGTCGGTTTTGTTTTTAATTAAAAGTTTTAGTAACAACCAGAAGATACAACGTATACAAAATTGAACATTAGTCCATCCATCTTTTTGTTGTTGATATATTCCACATGCGAAGAAAGCAATTTGAATCTTTGTTAATTGTACATACAGCGAAGGTTATCAACAAGTTGCCAGCATCGGATTTTCCTTTCGATTATAACGGAACCTTCAAGGGAAGAGTAAATAGGGTAATGTAAAACTAAAGTGCGTACCATATTTTGATAATTTTGCCAGTTATCAAGTGGGATTGTGGTCAAGTTTAATCGTAATCATCAATTTAAGAGCTGTGCTTTTGTCGGTGGAACAATCTCCAATCCTCCCCGCATTGTGCCTTCCGCTTGACTTCCTGATACGATACGACGTCTGCTTTTTGTTTTATTTGTTTCATAAAAGATCTTCTCTGCGTTCTTCTTTTCCTCATCCCTTTTATAATTGAGTTTATAAGATAGTCGTGTTGAATCAGGTGTTCCAACATTGGATTGACGCATTCTTATTCTTCGTTTCCAGGTGAAGTAACATTAGAGCGGCCAGTCGAGGAAATCGCAGCAATATCACACGCCGGTACGCCGATACTGCTCACAGTGGTCGCGGAGGAGGTGCGCCTGTCGCGGGAGGAGCCCGAGGCGATGTCCTCCACGGTGCAGCTTGCCTTCATCTTACCCGAGCGAGAAAACTCACCCCCGTACTTTGAGAATGAATTGTAAGCATATAAATCAAATCATGTTTACTTGATACCTTTTTTTTTAATATTACTTAATTTTTTTTACAAATCAAGTAAAATATATATAACAGACTTTACTTTGTGATAAGAATACTGATATCAAAAATCAAAAACAAAATGCACGCAAATTGCATACATCTTCATAATTTAAAATGCGTATTAAGAAAAAAAAATTTAAAACTATTTTCAGCTACGTCACGTATTTGGACGAGAATGCACCCCAAGGTACGGCGCTAACATTCAACGATCCCTACATCCCGCAAGTCAATGACAACGACGCGGGAAAGAACGGTGTGTTCTCGTTGTCTTTGGTCGGTAATAACGGAACGTTCGAGATAGCACCTACGGTCGCTGAGAGACATGCACAGTTCATCATCAAAGTGCGAGACAACACCATGCTCGACTTTGAGGCTCGGAAATCAGTCATTTTTCAGGTATATAAAATGTATTTTAATCGATTTAAAGCTTTGGTCATAGAATGATCTTAGGAAATGCCTTTTTTTATTATAATCTTGAATGTGGAGAGTCTTAAAATTAATTTGCGTCGGTTATCGACACCGGAAAAGTACCATTTAACAACAAAAAAGTCAACATTCTCATATTGTTATTGTTCGTGTATTTATTAAGAAAGTATTATTATTATTTATAGATTTTTGCGCAAGAGCTCGGTCCAGCAACAAATCTGTCGGCAACAACAAATGTTACAGTTTATCTTAATGACGTAAATGACAATCCACCAATTTTTCTGGCGCTGTCTTATGACGTGGAACTTCCGGAAAATGTAACGGCCGGTACTAGAGTTGCGCAGGTTGCGGCTGATGATGTAGATACCGGACAATACGGAAAGATTCAATATACTGCCATATTAGGATATTTAAATACGTCGCTTCACTTAGATCCTATGACAGGATTAATAACTGTGGCGACAGACAACCACGGCTTCGACCGTGAGGCTATGCCAGATTTGCATTTTTTAGTAGAGGCTAGAGATAATGAAGGAGTAGGATTAAGAGTAACAGTGCCATTAGTTATTAAGTTATTAGATGTAAATGATAACCCACCAGAGTTTGAAAGGTCATTGTATGAATTTGTATTATCGCCTAGTTTAAATAATTTTACATCAGCAGCATTTGTAAAGGCAGTTGATAAAGATGCTGAACCACCAAATAATGTTGTAAGATATGAAGTAATAGAAGGCAATATAGAGGGTAAATTTTCTATAAATGATGAGACTGGTGAATTATATCTATTAGAAGCTTTGAAGAGGACGAAAAAACAAAACATAGAAAGGCAAAAACGAAAAGTAGAAGATGAAGAAGAAAGCGAAGTTTTTGTATTAACAATAAGGGCATATGATCTTGGTATTCCAAGACTATTCTCGTCGACGACAGTAAAAGTATATCCACCTGAGAGTAAAACCAGAACAATGTCTTTTATAGTTCCAGGATTAAATCCTGATAGACAAAAATTGGAAGAAGTGCTTAGTACACTTTCAGGTGGCAAAGTAACTATAATTGACATAAAACCATATAAAGGAAATGGAAATGACAACGGTGCTACCGATTTAAACACAGGGGCATATAGTCAAGAAAAGTAAGTATGTCAAATATTATATATGGGGAGCGTTGAGTTTTAAAATAATATTAAAAATTTATACGAATAGAAAGATCATAAGGTGAAGTCTTTAAATGTTGTCAGATCACTGACAACTTTTAATGAATTTTGAGGCTAACTTGAGACACTCACTCTCATTACGTACTTGGCCAGCGGCTATGACCATGTTCCAATTGCTTGTGATAAATGTTAAATAAACTAGTTGTTAAACATTGAACATTCATTATAACAAAAGTCGTGAGAACGAATTTTCTATTAACGTTCCCTTACTAATTTCATTCTCTAAACTTTTATACGTTCTTTCCTATTAAAATAAATGCTTTATTTCGTTTTAAGGAGTGAAGTAATAGCCGTGGTGCGAATGTCGGGTAATACGGCTATCAATGTGGCTAAGCTACAGGAACAACTTGCTAAAAACGTGACAATTTACAGCACTGGACATGAGACGACATCAACTTCGAACAGTGACTCGGTAATTACTCCTTACCTAGTTCGGACTAGTTCTTCACTGATCTGAGTCTGGATTTATGCTGAACATTGAATTATTCTTTACAGGGTGTCTATAAAGCAGAGAGCCGCTTACTCTTCTGGTTATTAATATTGTTGGCAATATTGGTAGCGTTGGTACTACTTCTACTTATCTGCTGCTGTATATGCGAAGGATGTCCACTTTACATGCCTCCTAGGTAATTTCTTTTATTCGCTAAGTTCCCAAACATCTTTTTAAACTCTGAAATAATTTCAGTAACACCACAGCCATAAATAACTTTCTACAAATACTTTTATAGGCATTACTATAGTAAATATGTTTCAAATGAGAGTTTCGGCTACATTATTACGTTTTAATATTAACATTTTTTAATAATTCAGACATTTTTTCTTCCTTGCATGTATACAAAAGCAACACCCAATATCTAATTTTGTAAATTATTACGCACATACGATTGATATCTAATAAACTCATTCGTAACAAAACCTCTAGGTACATAGATATCCATTAACAAATTCTAGGAAAAGAGTGATACGTGTCAACTCCACAGAGGACGACGTGCATTTAGTGGTGCGCGACAAAGGAGTTGGGACGGAAAACAAGTCGACGCAAAATATAGAAAGTAAGCCAGTACAAGCGACAGATTGGAGGAGGCGGGAGGCGTGGAGTGCTGAACAGGCTGATATTAGGACAAAACCGACACAATGGAAATTTAATAAAAGAAATTACCGATCAAAAGAAGCTTCAAAACCTGCGTCTACCCCTGGTGATATAAGGCACGAGTTCGTACAAACTGCAGAAGACAACGATTATAAGTATAATGATACTAGGCAATCTTTCCGAGAAAGGTAAGGAAACTCTTAAGTTATTATGTTATCCAGTTCTGGGTTTTTCCTGGTCAATAAGGGGATCAAAAACCGAATGCCCTTCCTTTCCCTGCTATCTGGTTCTCAACAAACCTCTCCTCTTTTCTATATTAATCTTTTTTTTAAACAACCAAAGAAATGCGGATGAGATCATCCGCAATTCTTTGGTTGTTTCGAATATTTATGGTTCTCCCATAAAAAAATTACAAAATATTTTTAAAGATATGAACTAAATTGGTCACTTTTATATCAACAAAGTAGTAAAAGAGCTAATTTCTCTAGACTAAGTAAAATCGAACCTGTTGAAAATATATTTTTATTGTTTCAGAGATGGCCCAAATATAATATACACAAAAGAAATGCAGATAAAGCAATCCTTTTCTAATAAGCACAAAGAATATATCGATGATTTGGAAAATGACTACGATCGCATCGCTACACTGCATTACGAACGGAAAGACCATGATAATGACTCAATACGAAGGCATGAAATTGACCGCGGTTCTGAAGTCGATGTGTTTTTAAAGTCTGAACTTGACAAAAGTGGCGGTGAAAAGGTCGAAAATAAAACAAAACATGATAAAAAGAGTCATGCCTTAACTGCCCAAGGTAGAGATCAATACTTCATTAAAGAAGGAAACACCGAAATTCTGAGACTTGTCACGCGTGGTAAAAATGAAGAAGAAAACTATGTTAATCTTCCTGCCCAAAGGCCTGTTACTCTTATTCCAAAAAAACAATATGTAGTAGTTGATAATGGCAAAGAACTCTTAATGGAAAGATTTATAAGAGAACAAGGCGAAGAAGCTAAACATATGAGAGATAGCATAAACAAAGTTGTAACTGATTTAGATAACTATTCACATGAAAGACAGATCCAAATTATAAATGAACAAAATCAACCCCATGATTACACAAGCAACCACCCAGATGTACCTGGCACCGTACCTTTAAAAACAGATTACCTACAGTCTGCACTGTTAGAAATGCAAAATAAATCTTCAATTCATCAAGAATTGTTAGAATCGTCGCTTAGAAAACAAAATGAACTACTTCACCAAATACTATTAGAGCGAGAAAGATTGTTACAGAACCAGGAAACTGCTTCTCAAGTTGAAAGTAAATTAGAAACACAAAGTCTACCTGGACATTCGGTTATCGCAACTCAAACAGAATGTCACATTGGTACTCAAACAGAACCTCAAATTCTTACCCCTATCAGACGTAAAGCAAGAAGTGATAATGACTCATATAGTGAAGATGATTCTCAATCAGTAATAGAGGACGAAAAAAGGCAAGTGTTATGGTTGAAAAGAAAGAAACCTAAAAAGAAAATTAAGTACAAAGATCCACGGCGCAGTATTAGAGTTTACGAAATGAAAAGAAAAATAAAAACGCCAATTATCGAAGAAAGTGAAGTTTCGCCTTCATTAGAAAGCGAAAAACATTTAAAAATAAGTAAAAGTAACGAAAGAGAAGAGCACATAAAAAAGTATGGTGACAAAATGAAGAGTACAGTTACCACATCAAAAAATGAAACAATAAGCTCTACAAAAGTAAAACTTGCAGAAGGCGATAAAAGGATAAAAATACGAAAAGATATTTTAAAGGAAATTTCCGACTCTTTAGACGAAAAAGTGGATTCAGATCAGTATGATAGAAGCTTATATTTACAAACAGAAGCTTTGAGAAAATCAGAACAAAAAAACGCTCAATCTTTTGGTCTCGAGCAAGACAGTAGCCTAGAATCCCAAGGTCATATAAGTTCAGGAACTAAAGAAAGTCGAAACTTAAAATTTTCAAGACAAGGCTCATCGAGTGAAACTATTGAAAATTTTGAAAAATCGTCATCAAAAGTCGATGTACCCCATGTGGATTCAACATATGATTCAAGTAATGCCGCATCTACTACCAAAAAAACTGAACATGTGACCGAAGCTAGTAAAACTAGTGACGGTTCAAAAGCTGCACAAAAAAGTTTGCCAAGGTATATGCAATGGTATGGGAAAAAAACCACCCCTAAATCACAAGTCGTTGAAAAAGCCGTTCCAGATAAACCTAAAAGGCCATCAAAAACGAAAAGTGATCAAGATAAACTCGTCGAAAAAGAAAAACCAAGTCGTTACGGTAAAATTAGCAGTAAAACTAATCAAAACGACGCTTTGGAAGCAAAAAAAAACTCCAAGGGGAAAGAAAGTGAATTTATACATCCTCGCCTCTTAAAAGAAGGAAGAGTTACGCCTGTCCCTGAAGGGCCACTTCCTGACGTTCACCCGTTACTTCAACACTCTGAGCATAGGTTTGAGCACCAATATGAGAACCAAAATCCACTATGCTATATTCAACCAACGCACATTCCAAAATACTTAGGAGCACAACCCAATTTACCAACCTTACCACGAAGGTCATCGTTAGAACAACAACCTATATACGCTAATCAGGATGACATCAATAACGCAGATAAAAGCCAAGAAATATCTGAAAGCGCTCTTACGCATAGCATCTCTATATCCACTAAGTATGAAGATAACAAAAAAGCAACAAATGAAGTTCATGTGTCTAAGATAAATATTGGTGGCGAAGATGGATCAGATCCAAATCTAAGGAATAAGTCAAAAATTGAAGACAACGATTCAGGAATCGCTATGAATACATTAATTCAACAAACCGGCAACATCAAAAGGCTACCGATAACCGAAAAGAAGAGTGTTTTCACAATAGCCTATGGCGATGTACAAACTAAACAGTTACGACCAGACAGCAGTTCAACGTCGTATTAGCTTGTCCGATAAAAAGTTCAGTGCCTTATATTATTTTGTGAAGTGCCTTCTACCAAAATTAATGATCAATCGTCCATTACGTAATACTTGTATTTAACTTATGAATTTGTAAATAAGTAAGCTTAAGAATAAAATCAAGAAGTTATTTTGATACGGAACTACATCAACTGCCTTTATTTCTTGACTGGTATTATTATTATTTAAGTTAAAATTGTAAATATACTCCCATGTTTATAATGATTGCAATGTTATTGTAAATAATAATTTTTCATCCAATATTAATATACAATATGTGCTGTTTTAGTACATGAGTCTATATTTGTTATAAAATATAAAGTTATATCACATTATTACCATGTTTTATTTTCTACCAAAGATAATAAAATCAGTTATTTATTTTATTTTATGGCTCGTTAACAATTGTACATTAACTTAGAACGAAAACACAATAATGTAGGATAAATAGTTGGCAATGCACAATTACTTATAGACGAATAGAGCATGAGACATAAACATAGTATAATTTACAATCAGGTCTATATGTACGTATTTCTACATACTAGATCCATCTAACTTCAATGTCTCACGAAACTTATTTATAGAATCGAAATAAAATTTCTGAAGAATTTCCGATTGTATTTATTAAGTTGCTTGGACATTCTATAGACAGAAGAGTTGCGACCCATAACAGTTTTACGAAAAGGAAGTGAGACCAGGCCATTTATTTTGTTTCGATGATATGTTGAATGCACGCTCGATTTCAACTCCGATAGTAGTTGGGGGCAGTCGCTTAAATTGTTTTTAATTTTATATACAAACATTAAATCTAAATAATTATGTCGAGTGGCCAACGACTGCAGATTGAATTTAACTAATCTTTCCTTGTAGGATTTTACACTCATAGAAACCCCTAATGAAATAGCTACATGCCATAGAAACCTTTTTTGAATCCTTTCTAGTCTCAAGCTGTATACGGCGTAATGTGGACGCCATACCGAGTATATAGTATTCTATAATGCCTCATACTAAAAATACATAAAGAGCTATTTTTTTTAGCTTTAGGGTTTCGAAACTTTCGAATATTTCGAATGACAAAAGCCAAGGTTTTGTTAGGTTATTTTACTGTTGCGTCTATATGAGAAATAGAAGTAAGCTCTACCTGTCTAAAAGAACACCCAAATATTTAATTACATCAACCTCTTGCAAAAATACTGCTACTGCTGCTAAGCTGATTTGAAACCGCTGACAACTACATACAAATTTCTATTTTTGAGATACGGGTTTATCCAATTCAAAGCAGACCCTGCAATAACATAGCCCATTAGTTTCTTTATTAGTACGGCATGTGGTACTTTATCAAAGCTTTACTGAAGTCTGTGTAAATGGCGTTAGAGAAAGGAAATCAACAGTTGTTTAGGTAAATCCAACATTGGTTCGTATTGTCGATCGGTGTTATTCTTTTGTAAATTATCAAAAGGTCCTAAAGGTACTCGCATTATGCAATTCAACATGCTGCATTCGTAACATTTTGTAAATACAAAATTAGACTAGAGAATTTAAAGGCAGGTAACCAATTTAATCAGTTCCAATTAAACGCCATTAATTTTTGCGATTATACGGAACCAAACAGATGAGTGCAATAAATAGATGCTAGCTCATTTTATAGTTCATTTGTTTGTCGTGTGAGATGGCCCCCGCCCCACAAGACCACTTACTTGATCACATAGAAATCATAAGAACTAATAATTTAAGAAATAATAAAATAAAATAAACGTAAAAGAAGTAACTGTAAATATGTTCTTAAAATACTCTCAAAAATATTATTTCTTAAAAAAAAGCAACGCGAGTAATAAATAAATACTACTACATAATAATAATAAATATACAAAGAAATAAATAATAACTACATAATACTTCTTTCTTATGAGGGAGGGAGGACAAAGAAAAGAATTTGAACGCTGGCACACCATTACGTCAGACATTTTTGGCTGACTAATACTAGGGTATCAGAAACGTGAAGTAGATTGTTGAAAAGACAAATAATTCCACTATTAACCACGAGATGGCACTCAAATAGAGGTAATTATCATTTGTCGTACTTTTAGTTCTTGACAATAGATGGCGCAGCTAATCATTAAAAACCCTTTTGGTGTTTAATTTTTACAAAAACTTGACAACTTACAAAAAGAGGTGTAAAATAAACTAACACTTTCAGTAAAATTTCACAAATAAAATATGTATTTTAGAATCTTTAAGAAACTATATTAAATTATTAAAATTATTTGTCTGTTATAAAAAAGTCTTATTTAGTTATTAATATCTATCAATAGATGACACTGTAAATATCTTCTAAGAAAATATAAACTACGCTTACGTCGCATTGAAGAATTCTTTTAGTTCATGGATCGTTTTGTCTTAAGCTAAAGACGTCTCGTAATTTTGAATATTGAAGTTCTTATTCATAGGTTTATCTCTGTCATACATAATTTGGCTGGCAGAAATTACGATTTTCTATATTAGATTTACTATGTAATCTTATTAGCTTTTGATATGATTTTATACCGGGAAATTTAGTATCTTCACATTTTAGTACAATTAAATCAAAGCCCTAATAAAAAAAAGCAAAACAAAAGTATAGATATAATTTTCAATATTGTTTGATCGCTGGCAGCCACTCAATCATTCGCATGAGCTGCGCCTTCATTCAGCTCATTTGCACAGATAACTCGCGCGGAAAATTATTTCTTTTCATTTTCTCATTTTTCACGTCTTACTTAAAGTTTTACCCAATGACTGGGGAGTTTACAATGGGTACCTCTGTTTGTTTTTCTTTTCCTGTTTACAATAGAACGAATAAAACGTAGAGAATAAGGTTTTTATCCAGACAGTAATCATTTTAATATAAGTGAATGGTCCTTTTTTGGAACGTTTTAAAGTAAAAATAATTTAACACAGTAATGAAATAACATAATTCATTTGCCTGGTACCATCAACCAGTGCCTGCCTGGCTTGGCATAGCACATTTCGATTATATACTTATTAATTACAACAAACAAACAGAGGAAACTCAAGTAAGATGGAAGGTAAATCCTTTGAAACAACTGACATGACATCGCTTTCTTGAATAGTTGGGGAGAAGTGATTCTATGCGTCACTGTATTTTCAACGCAAGCTAGTGGTATGGGAGTCGAAGCAGGGATTTCTGTTCATCCTTGTGCGTGTCTGATTTACATATCGGACGTATCTTGGACCCTGCTAAGTACCCAACATCACAAATCAGTCTTCTCTGTAGAATCGCGCGCTTAGGGTAGCCTATTAAGTTTGTAAAAAAAAACATCGATCATCGGAAGTACTCAAACGTGTCAGACTAAGATTAGGTTGTTTACATGCTAATAAGTTTGCATTAAATTGTGATATGCGCGCCATGCAAAGGATTGCGAAGATTACAAACTTGTTACACAAAACCCTCGAGCGCGGTCATTGGTTTTTTTTGTTTTATGGGAAATAGTTAAAGCATAACGTGATTCAACAATCCGAAGTAACAAGAATAATCGTATAAAGACTGTAGACTCTTTCCCCACCGCTAAAAGTAAAAAATGTCATATAACCTTTTTACCATCTAATCTTCAAAATCCAATAGGTACCCATTACGCTGGAGGATGTACAAGTTTAGCATCGTCGACTTCCGTGCTATAGTTGTTTTTAGTACTCAAACACGTGCATTTATATTTACATACATTCTTTGGATTTTGAACTGCTAATGAAAATAAATACAGAACAGCCATATATTACAACAATCGGGGTTGGGTTTGGTTTTAAAAATTTCATTTGCCAATAGAATAGTGGTTCGGACTGCGGACTACGAAATAATATCAGGAGTTCGGATCCGCCATTCAAGTATTATTGTCGGCTATCTCCTACCACAATCAGTCTTAGCTTGAATGGTATGCATGCATGCATGTTAAAAATTATAGGTGTAAAACGAAATTTTGAGTACAAAAGGTTAATTTAATATTAAACTTCATTAACAAAGTTGTACTCTGTCGTAAACTGAGTAAATGACATAAGTTTTATTAAGAAAACACCAAGGCGACAGAAGCAGACATGAGGTATGGAAATTACGTCTCCCCGCGGCAACTTGCTTTCACAGTCCACTGGTCTGATCATAATAAAAACCCGCGCCGTCGCCTTCGCGCCGAAGTTTGACCATAAATTCGGTGGCCACGCTACGTAGTAATGGCCCGCCGCTCGCCGCCGGCGAAATTCTTCTGTTCCCCCAGAACTGCTTTTAATATAATAATAAATATCACCAGGATACACTACTTTTTTGCAAAAGTTTTTTTTTGTTTTCCCGGAGGGTGAGCACAACCATTAAAAAGGTTAGGGCGGGCGATGTTTTATGCGATTTTAAGTATACAAATGCTCTAATAGCCTTTGTATCATAACGATAATTTAGAAAATGTAGTTCGTAACTTGACTCTGACTTACCTATTATACGCATAAAGTTCATATAATCACAGCGATAACTATAAAGTTTTGTTTTCTAATGTCTGAATATTTAATTCAGACATTATCCATACTAAGTCTATTAAAATGTCAAACGAATATATATTCATAATTAATGCACTATATCTACATTACTTACATCGTATATTTATGAAAATATTATCTTATATATAAATAGTCTTTTTGTCTTATGAGGTTAGCGTGGTATGAGCATGTTATGGGAAGGGATGAAGAACACATAACGAAGAAAGTAATGAGAATGAACGTGGATATTTACAAGAATTTTTTTATGGATGAAGGTGGCAAATAAGCTAGTGGGTCAACTGATCTTAAGTGACCTCTACCCATAGACATCTGAAACAAGCTAAAAAGTCGCAGATGCGTTGCCTACCTATAATGGACAGAGGATATATATGATAGACAAAAAAAGGATATGTCCATTTCTCTATTTAATTTTACATCCCCCTCCGTCAAATACTCTTCCTCTTCTCATCCTTATTAGGAAGGCCTCTTCCCTTTCCCATCCTGGGAAAGGGAAGAGGCCTGAAATTGGGCCTCCGGTACTTCACTCATCAGACAAAACGCAGAAGCATTCTTCTACTTCGCGCCTGTTTTCTGTGAGGTCGTGGTATTCAAGCCGGCACATTCGTGCACCAGATGTTGTTGTTGCGGGACTCTACCACTGTTTAAAAGGGTAGAGGAAGACCAAAGACAGTGTCGATGGATTGTGTTAAAGATCCGTGGAAGGGTAATAATTTAGATATGGCGGTTGATAGAAAAATATGGAAGAGAAGTACGTATTGTGGCGACACCACATACATCGGAAAAGTAGGGAGCTGATAATGACATAGTCTTATTCCATTGTGAGCAACGATTAAAACATTTTACTTAGTATAACCCCACATATCAGCAGCTCTTTGAATCAAGTTAATAATGTACCAAAAATACGTTTAAATTTACATTATGTAACTATGTTACTTGAATCATACCACAAACTTAAACTCTTTGGTTAAGACGTAGAATTCATTTCATTCATTCCACTGTACTTATTACAAGCAAATACAAATTGTATTAATTAATAACATAATAAATATAATTGAAAGTTCAAATACTGTGTACATTACACATTGTACACATTAATAAAAGTGTATAAAATAATAAAGTAACGTAGCGACGGCAACTTTTATGCATTGGGATTAAGTAGAATGAACAAGTGGTGCCTGATATCTCTCATTATGCCGAGAGTCGCTCCAAGCGAAGGGGTTAACTTTGAAGTATCATTGCCATTTATTAATGGTCAAGTTGGACCGCGCCGCAGAACGCCCCGGATTGAAACTGATTGCTTTAACTGAATTATTAAATCGACGCCATTTGTTCTCGAGTGTTCAACTTTTGACATTCCTTGTTTAACGTCTTGCGTTCAAAGAGAATACAAAGGATTAAAATAATAAGATCTTACGTCTATTTCATGTATTGTAATATATTAGTCTGGAAGTAAACAAAAATAGAGCAAGAAATTAGAAAATATTTGTTAAACACGTCCCCATAAAATTTCTCTATGTCATAATTCCAGGTAGTTTCACATTTTTTGATGGGCATTGTGTCCAGATTTTTTAGTAGTCTCAGCGACTATTATTAATGCAAAATAGCATATAAACATAAGGTAATCAAGGATACTGTGTTGTTTAATGATGCGTATTTATAACAAAATGACTAGAAAATTATTTTAATTAGGTCTATATTTTTTCCGTCACAGTGGTAGTGATATCTACGATAATATCGAAATGTCGTAATAAACCTTAGAATATTAAGGTACATTGATATTAAAAAAAATATTTTTTTTTGTAAAATTTTTAAGCTCAGTCACTTTTAAAGGTACTGTATACCAACTGAAACATTAATTACAAGTCCCTTATTAATTTTTCCAAGGTTCGCGAACGCCTAAAATTGACACTTATTGCTTTCGGTCGAATTTATCCCAGAAACCAATTAATCACGTCGCCTCTGTCCAATAAATCCCCTTACGGACTTTAATTATTTTCTTATGATTTTAATTTCTACTCTCCGCGCACTCCGACCCTCTTTAGGATCTTGGATTTCGTAACAACTGTCACCACTTTGAATTTTTTCGACTTAAGTCGGTGACTTTTATTAATAAAGAAGAAAGACAATTAATACTACTTAATTTTTGTTTAAGTCTTTCTAAAACTTAATTACACTTTATTTTAGGAAATAACGAAAACAGAGGAGAGATACATAACATAGGGAGTTGGTTTTGTTATTTAGTTAATTTTAGAAATTCATAAACAAAAGAAACAAAGCTAAGACTAAGTTAGTAATTATTATGAACCATGCTTATTGCAATAATCAACATAAACATGTTACACTTATGGATATTTTTATTTACAGAACGTATTTAAATTATGAAATATTTAACTATTCATTTTATTATTATTTTTTTATAGTAGAAAGTGGCAAACGACCAAGCGACAAGTGACCATAACCCATAAGCATCTGCAACAAGCTAATGAGTTGCAGATGCGTTGCGTTCCTTTAATGGACAAAGGATGGGATAAAAAGAAAAATTAATGTATTTTTTTTATATAAGAAATTGAGAGATGTTAAGTGAGCGCTACCCATAGACACCCGCAACTAGCAAATGTTGCAGATGCGTTGCTTACATTTAATAAACAGAAAACGGTTATTTCTCTTTCTCCGTAACCCCGTCCCTGACCAATCCTCTTCCCGTTCCCCCGTTTTACTATCCTTATGAGGAAAGGGTGGGAAGGGGAAGAGGACTGAAATTAGGCCTCCGGCACCTCACTCATCAGATGAAACGCAGAGTACTTCTACTTCACGCCTATTTTCTGTGAGGTCGTGTTATTTCACCAGTCGAGCCGGCCCATTCGTGCAAGAGATGTTGTTGCCCACAATTATTCTTCTTCTTTACTGGACGTAGGCCTCCTTCGTTGATCGCCACAAAGGCTGGACCCCTGTCCCCCTCATCGAACTCGACTCCCGCAGCTTTGATCAGGTGGTCAGCCCATCTTGTGGGAGGCCTACTTAAGGCAAAAGAGTTATGGAACACAGATTTTATAAAAAAAAAACGTTATAATATTTATATAAAGGTTTATTTACAATATAATAATTTATAGTTATTGTAATTATAAAGTAAATTACTTCGTTTCATTTGTTTAATTTGAGAAAGTTTTTACAGCCACAACCTGTGGCCGATCTTTAACAATAGTTTTTTTTTTACAATTTAAATCCGAGAAAAGCTTTTAGCTGTTGCATTTGATGTTATTGTAGCCATTTAGAAAATCTTAAAACCTTTTCTTTCAAATCGGATTTGCTGTTACATTGAGTATGCGGTGTTTCGAGGTACGGGTAAAATTCAAGATGCAAATTCAAGTGCTATCAAACGGAATTTGACATAATTGTCAAATCAATTAAAAAAAATGTAAAATATTTTGGATTATTATATAAACAAAGACACGCAATAAATGTATATTTATGAAACAAAAGAACATTTAAAAAGCTTGTAATAGTCCAGCCGTCAATTCTTTTAAGAATCGTAGCCGAAAACCGCGCAATTAGAGCACCATTTGTCCACAACAATAGAGAGGTGTCCCCGTCATCTGCTCCCCTGTTCCTTGCGAAATTAGTGATGACTTCAATAAAAATAATTCGTGTCTTTTAGGCAAATTGCATCGCGAAGAGTCCAACGAAAGCCTTTAATTAAGGGTCGCCCTCCGCCACCCCGTAAACATCGCTGCGGCCGTCGCTTTTTATTTTTGTTAATTCTTGGGGCTCTTTCTTCGCCGCATAAGTTACTTCACCCCTTCCCCGTGATTCTTTACGCCTTTTTGTCACCGTTTGAATTCTTTTGTAGGAACCCTTTTCTTCCCATCTGCCACGCCCGTCAATATTAACTCCTTGAGACGAGTTAAACTTTTTAATATCCGTTAAATTTCGTTACGTTCCGAGGAATACTCTTTAGTTAACCTTTTAAGCAGATTCCTCGGAAAAAAACACTTCAGAAGAAGTTAAGTAAAATTTAGTCGATGCTATAAATAAGTTGCTATCAAAATACATCATCAAATGTATTCTGTTTTGATTCAAATTTGAGAACAATAGGTTTTCGAATCAAGAAAAAATTAAGAAAGCACCGACAGAAATATTGCTTTAATTTTGTAAATTATTCACAAGGGTAAGAAAAAAAATGCAAATAAGATCGGAATGTTTAAAAAAAAGTTGTTTGGCAACACGAGCGGTCGTGACGGGGCCGCAGTTGTCGGGACACGGAATTTTTAATCCATTTCCCGTAGTCGATTAATATTCAAGACTCGGCCGGTCTGGTTCATCTCCTCCTCCATTATTTCTTGGACGCCATCTCCTCCACATCTTCGGCCCTGTACTTTCGCTTTGATTTCGAAACTAATTACCTTCCTTTTGTAGTTAATTATGTCTGTGAATTGGAAAATTTATTACGTCCACAAAACGAATTAGTATCATAAAATATACAATTTTCCTCTCGGGTCAACATAGAAATTTTGAAAAAACTATTTTTAGTCTTTGAGCTCCTCTTCCCATAACCTCTATAGGTTTTGGTCTGGGAAGATGAATGAAAGTTTTTGCAGTCCTGAGCAGGGTGTTTTGATATTTTGGTGTTAAGGATAGAAGCCTTGTTGCAAAACCGGCATAGTTAAAATGAAGGCTGTGAAGCTGGCCTTGAGATAGCGTAGGTGCGCTAGGAGACGTCGTCTTCATGGCGCCGGCGCACAGTCTCCTAGAACTAGCCATTCCTCTCTTTAAACGGGGCCGTTGGAGTCGCAGGTACCAGGATTTGCCATCGAGACTTCGCGCAAGTACCGGCAATATTTTTATAATATCGGGAATAAGTATCTTAGAGCTGGGGTATAAAACCCATCACCAATGCATATTTATGTAAGGGTTGGGCATTTAAAATAAAAGGTGAATGTGTAATCATCACTTTCATAACGATAGAGAGCCTAACCCACTGACTACGAAATGTTGGAAATTTTTATTTGTCATTGTTAGTGATATGACATGCCTTAAAACCTCTTTTATGACTTTACATATAATAATGTAATTTATTGAGAATAAATTATCACTCTAATAATATTCGTTCAAATAACATTCAATCGAAGCATAATATCTGCAACTAGTTGGAATAAATTTGCATTTCCCCGTTTTAATACACATCCGAATATCAACAGATTTACAGGCCAGCAATTACACGAAGTCAAGCCTGCTTTGCATCCTCAGACAGAGCAATATTGTCTTAATATATTCAATATCCGGGAAGATGATAATTTACCGACTCGGGTAGAATCCATTATGGGTATTTACTTGACCTGCGCTTAGTGCTTACTAAGACAACAGGGGTGACCGCGCCACATGTGCTCTGTATTCTGAGCGTTTGGGAAGGCGTCGTATATATGTAGATTTCTCTTGGGAAATAAACAGAAATACATTGTTAAATTAGTTATAAAATCTATTATGTAATCTGTGAATATGTTAAGATTACGTTGTAGTTTTGATATACAATAAATTACCTATATTTCATTAACGGCATCAACATATTACCAGTATAAACAATAGCTATGTATCCAATCCCACAAAATTATAAAGCGGACATTGTGAAAAAGACAAAATATATTCAATAAAATGAATTTAAGGTTTTGTCGTTATGACTTTATCGTTCAATTCAAGGAAATAAATCATTTAAGGTATACGTATAACGTTTGTTTCAATATCCAAAGAGCTGAGGTTTCGGCTTCATAAGCATAAGTAAACATTGCACCCGCTGCTGTCAATAACAGAATAAAAGAAGGTAGATAAACAATCAAAAGAAAAACAAAGGTGAATAGAAATAACCTCGACCCGAATTTGGAATTCAAATCTCGCACGTCGACTTGTGTCTTACTGGAGGAAGAGACACTCGTGGGTCGTATGAAGAAAGAAATCAGTTTGTTTTTTGATTTCATCTAGACTCCCACATGATATTCTTTAAATGAGTATTTGAGTCACTTCATATTTACCAGTTTCTGTAACAATATGTGATATTATGCTGTATCCACAGTCTTATAAATAATAATCAACGAAAATAAAACTTTGTGTCTTAACAATAAAATTCAAAATTAAATACAAAAAAAAAATGAAAACAAAACGTCGAAACTGTTCCAAATTCAAATAACTTATTTAAATAGCGTGTTGCTGACGTATGTTGAGCATGTTGTTCAAGCGAACCTATAACATTTTCCCCTATCGAATATCGTCTTACGCGGCTAAAGAAGTTTATCTATATGAATCATTTTTATACAATTTAATAAGGTAGCTTCGATGTAAATTCTGCTAGTGTAGGTTACATCGCAATAGCCGTATTTTCTTTGTATTTGTGCGTATTTAAGCAGACTATATCCTTTAAAGTAAAGCGTATCGATATCAAAAGCGTATCTTTGGAAAAATAAGTTTATGGCCTTACATGGAATATTTCAAGAGGAAAATCCGGGATAATCTATAAATATAGCCCTCGACACTTTCGCCGCGTTGCAAATTTAAAAGTGACAATATTCCTTATTGTATTCGCGGTGTGAAAAATGTACGCCCACCCTCCTCGTCGCAATATACGCGACTGTGGGGAGTTATTAAAATTATAAACAAATAAAATTATTCAGTACGCACCCCTACCACGCCAGGCCGTGGCTAGAATTCTTCATGTGTGATTTGAATCTCTTCTGAATATGATTTTGTACAATAAACAAAATATTGTTGTCTACTTTCAATCAGAAGCTTCTAGGAATTCATTCACCTCGGGGGAACTTATTCAATGGCCCATGTTTTCTTTAATTTTATGACATTCTAACAATTAAATATTCGGACCCGATGACATCTGAAAATCAAAACAGTAGTAGAGCGGCTAGTTCCACCAGAGAAGTACTATACTATACTTCTACGTTTAGACCGATAAGTTAGATGGTGCTGACCCGATCCCATTTGACGTTCCTAAAAAAGCGTAGAATTATGTTTAATAAATGTGTTGATTAAATTAAATTATGCCGGACATTCAACATCCGCTAATTCGTTTGCTATCATCTCAAAATATAAGATATAATTTCTCATTACTCTAGTAATTTAAACTGTTTATAGCATTCCCTAAAAATATCAAGGAAGTGAATTGACCAACCCATTAGCGGAGCGGTTGGAGTAGTGCATCGCACGATCTAGTTTCGCTTTCCAGTCGAGGAAAGCATATTGTAGGTTTTACAAAACTGGTTCGTTCCTGATGTTAGTTGAAAGGCGCGCCCTCTGTCACATTAGAAAAAGTAGAAGGGCGATCGATATACCTGTCTGCAAAAGTATGGTTCGAAGATGTTTGAATTTTGTTTCTAATCATATTCTATAAGCATAAATTGTATTTTTTATGTAACGACTTCCAGTAGTTAGTACTTAGTAACGAGTTCTACACTCTGAGATTTTTTGTAAGAATTATTCATAAGAAAAATCTCAGAACGTTATGATATTGATCTAAGCAGAATACAATTTCCCTTCCATCAAATATCGACATTTTTTGTCTATCGATAAGAAAAACGTTAACCCTGTTCCCTTTATTTTATATTAAAGCGATAAACATGTCGATTGGTAGAGTCACGCGTGGCCGCGCTCCCTCTCAAATATGCAAGTCATGAGAAAACGCTTATCACGAGGTTTAGATAGCTGAGAGATAGACGTGAGATGAATTATGGTGTAACATATTGCTCTGCGAACCGTACATTTATGCTACACTATTCCAAGTATTTATAACAGCAGAAATTTACATTGAAAATAGTATAGATTTTTAATTTCTAATGTAACGTCTACGTGTTTAGTGCTTAGTAACTACGTGTTTAGAGAGACAAAGATATCGGTTGCAGAAAAAATCCGGAGTGGACCGGAATTGCGAGTCCCTCCCAACTATTCTGGTATCGCAAAAGAGTGAAATGTGGTGAACTGTCTGCCAACCTCCGCTAGTCGGAGAGGCAGTTTAAGAAGAAGAATTAAAAAATATATATTTTAAAAACAAAAGCGCCATTTTATTGCCTGATCAGAATAATTACTTCTGCGATATTACCAGGCTTAAGCGCAAAAACGGTCTAACTTTTAACTTATTATGTAGTCATCGGTTAATAGCATTGCTTTACACACTAGTTACGACGATGATTATGACATGTACCTTAATCTGGATTTAATATTGAAGCACCGTCCTTCAAGGATCAATTTCCAACAGATCAATTCCGCGTACATTAACTCAAACCGCCATAAATTATGTTTCGATTAACCACTCCAGCCCCTAGGGATTTACGGGGTTGCTTGATAGCCAGTAACGTTCCGCCGGACACTTCAACAAAGGCGTTAAAAATGAACGCCGCGTCCAAATGTCGGCCCAGATGTATCACTCCACTGCACCTTGAAAAAGGAACGCGCCCTGAAGTATTATTTGCACATTTCTCTCTATTAATCTACTGGAACTTGATGCAAAATGATAATTCCGTTATATAGCATTTTTTTCTTCAATTTCTTCTAAGAACTTATCTTAGACGGTATGATATAAAAAGAAATACGAAATATACACGAACACATTTCACTAATGGGGTGGTCAGATCTACGTAAAATAAATTTAAGTTTTAACCATTTGACGGCCATGCTTAGGGCTCATGCTATTTAGTTATACATTTAGGAATCTTGAGAAACAACTAATAAATAAGAAAATACAATGACGTATACACAAAACTTGAACTAAACTTAATTAATTCGGTACAAGGCAGGCACGTGTACCTACTAAGCTCGTACAGTAAAAGGTTTAACAACACTGTTATTAGCAATAACATAACAAGGAGCCTCTCGAAGGTACCTTCTTCAATAGCGGCCCCATAAAGCGAACGTACAACCGATTGTGTGAACAAGCGGCCGCTTGGGACGTCGAACTTTCGGAATTCCCCGTCGGCTTGTCGCGAGCAGAGTTTTACGGCCAAATTAATATGGCAAATTAATGCGTCCCGCAACCGTATAATTTTCACGTATTCGGGGGTGTTTCTTGCGACATACCATATTGTAGGGGAAACCGTTGCCGATGTGTGTGCAGTATGTTAGCTGAAAGCGGTAGCGGATGAGATACAAGTAAAACTAATTTAGCAATCGACTAATTGTCTTAGTATGTGAATATTCAAACAAACCGCGTCTTAAAAATTTTAGTACGCGTTCGCTTCATTAATTTAGCTTTAGATAAAAATCTGTATTAAGTCAAAGACATCATGACATAATATTAATAGTACTTGTTTCCTAAAAATGGGAACTGGTGCAGCATAAATATTTCTTATTTCAGCTTATCCCCATTTAAAAACAATTAAGACATAATTGAACAGGTCAAAGCTGATAGCATTCTTGTAGTTATTTGTATGATAGTTTAAATATACATAACAAAATGAAAACACCCATGAACATTTTCACTATTCATGGCATTAAAATTTAACCAAAAATAATCCAGTTGTTACTTTAACGCTCCCACTAGGGACGTACAAAGGCCACTGAAGTAAGCTTGCCATCATTTTTCCATATGGAAATGTTGTAACGAACATAGAGCACAAGACAACAGTGATATGCTAATTAAAGGAAAACACACAGAGCGAGCTCCGTGTTTATTTTGCGTCCACGACGAAGCGTAGGAAGCGAAATTTGTTTTTAATTTCCCACACAGCCTTAGTACTTACATTAAAAGTACGGCTGACTAAAGAACAATTTTTGTGTAATAAAAATTAATATTAACTCATTAAGAATCTAGAAAATATATAAAAAAAATCTTAGTCGTTTAGTGTTTGATAACCTAATACCTTATTGAAATGTTAACGGATTAGAAAGACATATTACCATCAACCAAGTCGTTCCAGAAAAATTTTCAAGTGAAGAAGATGTACACACAAATGGATTCGGGCGTATTTAAAGGAGAGAAGATTTCGCCTGAGATTTTCACAACAAATTTATGTTCTATCAAGCAAATTAAACTTTGTGCGTGTTTTAAGTATTAAAACACTTTTTAAATTTCTTTTCTTTTCTTTTCAAGACTATCAGAATCAAAATGACTGCCATCCTACCTGCCAGACCTCCATATACTTAAATGCACTTTATAACTTAAATTTTATGAAATATATATAAAGCAAATTTAACCAAATACAAATTCCCAAAAGCAAGATGTACAACACGTGCGTAATAGACGCTTAATTACAAAGTAAGTTTGTAAGCATGCAATGTCTACGAATTCTGCAAGACTTTATCAAGTAAGATGAGACTTTATGAGTGCGATTCGTCACGACAATTGAGCACGTGGGAGGGACCCTAATGAGATCACTTCGCGTACGCAAAACACTTCATGCAATAAAAAGGTAGCGCGCAAGAAGTTTGTTTAATTTTCTACATACCTAAAGAGTTATTTAACTGTTATGGTAATTCTATGCTAAGGAACAGCTGGTTTAATTAAAAAAGAAATTTATGTTGATTTATAACAAATTAATTAATTTATTAATTAAACGTAAGTGATCTGCCATGATGTATGAGGATTGTCAGCAGCATCAGACATCAATCGATTCTGAAAAAAAAAATGAAGTAAAGTTGAATATTATATGAAGAAACATATGACGCGTATAACTGTCCAGGTGCTTTAGTGATTGTGCGTTTTTGTAATAATATCCGATATAGCCCACTTTCGATTTTAGATTATTTTTGTGTTTCCTCTACATTTTAATAGATTCAGGATATTTTTTATTAAATAAATCTTTAAGATATGTGCATATATACTACCTAAGGAAGATATCCAAAGAAAAAATTATTAATTTTTATAGATTTTGTGTCTTATTTATCGTGTACAATTGATACTTTGATATTTTGAAGCATATTATTTATTAATTTTTATAGATTTTGTGTCTTATTTATCGTGTACAATTGATACTTTGATATTTTGAAGCATATTATTTATTAATAAAATTTGAATGAGAATAACACCAGTACAATTCGATCATAATGAATACAAGACGCATACAATATCGAGAGCAAACAATTAGAGGCAAGTTAGGGAGGTTGGGGGCGATTAAGTTATACACATGCGGGTTAAGGGTAACCTGACTCAGGAAGATTAAGATTCATCGAAAGACCCTTACATCGAGGCAAACATTGTATTACGAACCGGTGTCTAGGCAATGTTTGCTAAAGGTACGCGGATGTTAATTTGGTATTCACCCCAAAACAAAGATTGCGCCCGATATTAATATTTCGCCCGTTTGAATATGTAGGAAAATATGTGTTGTATAAGGCGACGGCATTAGGTTTTCTTAGCGTCCTGGTCTAATTTGCGGTAACAAACAAGGGGCGGTGCTGGAACGCGGCTAATGTCCTTGGAACGCCTTCGGGCTATCCGGAACGCTTGACCGCCCGCCCGGGACTACTGCGCACTATTAAAGTGCTAAGAGGGGCATTATTCTACCCTCGTGGGTCCTGTCATCTGTGTAAATTAACGTCTTAATTGTCCACAGTGTGGTTCAAACGGTCCATTGCATAGGAAGAAATAATATTGGAATTTCCTTAGAATTACAAACGTTATTTTCAATCCGTTCCTAATTTAAAATAAAACAAAACATAGTAAGAAAAAAAATGAACCACAAATGTCCCCAACATTTGTAATATATTCAATAAAGTAATGTAATAATGTGATCCCACTTATACCTTGTCAGATATTAAAAAGTGTGACGCAAACATAATATTTGAATATTATTAAAAAAATATTTAGAAGGTTTTCTCTGTTCAATTTTTAATAGCTTGTTTTAAAAAATCAATCGACCTTAAATTTGCAATTTTTAATATGTTACTTTGGTCGGCCTACAAAGCTGACCGCTGTGATAAGCAAGTTAATCCGCAAGATAAATAGCGGTCGAATGATCATTGTGCTGAACGTCCGATACGTGGGGGCAGTTGAGTGATGTGTTTCTTTTGTCTCGCCCCGCACAACCCCACTGCATGAGAGACAATGTAAGAAAGAACGTCGAAGTCAGCAATCGACAATGGACGAGGAATATTGGCAGCGGACTAGCTTGTCGCGACAAAATTACCTTATTTACTAAGACACGAATGAACGATACTAAGAATCTCATTTAAATTAAAGTATATTTTAGAAATAAACAACCTTTTGAATTACATAATGATAAATATTTTGCGGTGTTTTCAATGTTAAAAGAAAAATTAGACCTCACTTTTGGTTAAACAATATAAAAAAAAACAATTATCCAAAACCTTCGTGCTATCTCAAATAAAAGTTTAAAAAGGCGGTTGTCTAGTTATCCAGTTAGAATTATCTATACTATATTTTAGTAGGTCTAGTTTATCTTTAAATCAATACAACATACTAAACAAACCATTATGCGCCGGCAAGTAATGACTGTGTAAAAAATAAGATTTAATTTTAAAGGAGACTTGTAAATCATTAATTATAATTGAATTTATAACGTTGAAGGAACCTTTTGTAAACAGTTGGAATTCAGAATGTCCGGCACATTAAGTACAGACCACAGGCGGGGAGACGATTTGACAATCGGAGGGGGACTTTATTTTAAATCGCTCCCATTGTGTCTTAGAAACGATTCAGGGTCGGTAAGAAGTCGAATTGGTCGTTTATTTTACAAAAAAAGTGTCGTAAAATTGAAGTAATTTATTCATTTAATATTAACAAACGCTTGCTTGACATAATTCACTGACGCTAGCAACTGGTTCTAATCCTTTGCTGTACCCATAATGGGGGAAGATTTGAATCGCTTCCTTCAAACATGAAGTACAATTACTATAAACGGATGAAAACATAC
The DNA here is from genome assembly GCA_000931545.1 of Papilio glaucus. Lineage (NCBI taxonomy): Eukaryota > Metazoa > Arthropoda > Insecta > Lepidoptera > Papilionidae > Papilio > Papilio glaucus. The sequence continues at coordinate 111,688 of JWHW01003612.1, forward strand.
CTAATCAACTAAGAACATTTATGTAGGAATCGGTGTACGGCACTAATGAATGTGTGTATGGCACTACGGTATTATTGTTATTATTGATCGAGACGTGAAAAGCCGAATAAATGTAGGATGGAGGAAATAGGCAGATCACTGGATGGAACTACTAGTGATCCACGAATGCCCTGAAGCTACAAGGCGGTCGTAAGACCTGTCGTTTTGTACCGATCTGAGAGTCGGCCCAAAGGTTCGGATGAAAGAAGAACATGTGGCCGAGATGCGAATGTTAAGATGGATGAATGGATCTATGGCGTAATGAGGATGGATAAAATTAAGAATGAGTATATTAGAGGAAGTCTGAAAGTTGAGAAATTGAGGAGGATTGTATGAAGGACATATAGTATAGCGAATAAAGTAATGATTTTTTTCTTCTTCTTCTACAACATTCTCAAAGCTTTTATATTAAGAAAATATACACAAAATTTCATCTATCCTATAAATAAAAATCGACACATCGAACAAATCCTCTAAACTGTTAAGTAACACTTGGAGATCCCTAGTTTTATTTCCTCGGCCAGTGTAGGCTTATCGGAAAATCTACTGGGTAAACAACCGCCTGAGCTCGCCCAGATTTGCGAACAGCAGTCCATCGGATAAATTGACCGGTAATAATAAAATGTAAGGGGGTAAGAATGTAGATGGCTATTTAGATAATTGTTGGCTGCGTTCGCAGTAAGCAGTGTATTGGAAAAGTCGGATAGTTCGGTTTTATTGCAGCCGCCCGAGGTGGTCATTTATAGGAAAACTATCAACGGATAGGAACGGTCACTCGGAATTTATGACGTCGCATTTAGTTTGTTCCCGTGTAAGCGGAAACTGATGTATATCGAAGGCAATCAATTTAACACTCTGGTCAAATTTATTGTTATATTTTCTACTGGTTATGTCATTTATTACATTTATATCCATTTATAGCGATTTCCTTCAAACCTTAACTTTATCAGAATAATTGGGAAGGAAATAAATTTTGTATTTATAATAATTTCTAATCTGTAATAGATTTTTTTTCCAAAATTGTAACATTTATAACAATCAATAAAAATGTTTCACTTAAAGTTACCTACCATTTTCTCATTTTTGTCAAGCCACGTCACAAACAACTTTATTTATTCTCATTTATTTATCTTACAAACAAATCTCGTAACACTAAGACATCAGGCAAAAAGTTTATTATAGTCTATATCAGAACTAAACTTTTTGTTTAAAAAATTAACCTAACGAAAAAGGTAAACAAAGTAAATTGATTTGCTTACTGACGTTGATGAAGCTAAAGGCGATTGTTTATTTACTCTGTTTCGATGCCGTCGTTTAGGCGAGAAGTGAAATGGCACGATTTTTCCCGTCGCGTGCTTTTCACGCCGGCTGTTCGTTTGGTTGGGACCCGAATATTTTATGCATCACCGATCGCATTCTCCGCGCTCCCAAGCGCGCATTATGCCGGTCAACTGACCACCCACCGGAGGAACAAACGCACAAATCAGATCGACAAACATTCCGTCCTTTGATATAGATAAATCATTGTTCGGAGAGCTTTGCTTTGATAATGCCACTTGGCTTATCGAAGTTTGTCATCTGCAAGACTCGTATTATTCACAGATATTCCTCCTGGTCATATAATATTGTTTATTCTATACAATAGTTAAATAGCAAGAGTCTCAAACTGTTTGTACACATTCTTAACTTTTGACATAAAAAACACAAGCATTTCAACAAAACGCTCTACAAGAAACATGCTCTTAAGACGTGACTGACAACTATAAACAGAGCAACGTCCCAAGTTCGATGTTTAGGCGCACCTGCGACTCCCATCGTCTCATAATATTCGGCTTAGCGCTGCCTGCTTCGCCCCGACACATGCATAAACGTTTTATATTAAACCTCTTGAACTTCACAAAATGGGGCTCTATACATGGACTTAAGACGCTAATATTTAAAAATCGAGTGAGTGACATACAGATTATTAAAAAAGGAACATTGAATTTCGTATATTAAAAGTATGAAAACATTTCTGGGCGTAATTTAAAAAAAAATGAGTATATTTTAATATTAAACTCTTTATATTTATATAACTCTTTATATTATTATTATAATTAACTTACAATAGTAAGTAATTTATGATACAACATATATGGCTCTTCGCTGTTCAAATCCAATAATCATCATAAGTGATCTTTGAGGGAGGGTAGCCTCCGTTTATTTTGTCCATATGTGATCTACATCCTGAGACTGTTTGATACCAAGCCCTTTGATACTTATACTTACCGACATTTGCCTTTGCCATATTGAAGCTTAAGTCACGCTATGTTCTAGATAATATAAATGTCTTAAATGCCATAAGCGTTAATAGTTACAAGAAAATATCATAAACCAATCATGAGCTAATTCAGTTCATAAGAATAATGCTCAGCAATACATAAAGAATAACATTAGAGCCGGCACGGGCCGCGACCCAAACAGGATGACGCATGGGGCCGTTGAAATAATATTATCGTTACCGAGTGCGTACTTATTCTCGAAGGAAAATCAACATAAAGTGAATAAAAGAAAATTATGAATCGCACGAAAATAAATTACCCCGTGTTGGCGGCAAAATAACATCACATTTGAATGCCTTTTATGCTTTATGGGCGCGTAACTATATGAAATAAGTCCCGGTGCTGTTTTATGGGACATGGGAGCACGTACGCGGTATAATTTTTGAATTGTTTTGTTTACAGAATATACGTACTACATTTTTTACTTCTCACGTTTTATTTAATCTAAACAAAAAGTTACTATCTACGTTAAATATTTAAAATCCTGCATTGATACTCCTACTTTTAAAAGAAGGAGACTCAAAAGAAGGTTAAGTTGTACCTGTAAGTACCTAAGACAGCATTTAAGACACGTATGAAATTGCTATAAGAAACCCGGTCACAATTGATTCTATTAAAAAAACAGTCAACAGGCACTTATAAGGTCTACCGAAAGAAGTGAAATCTCAAAACAAGTGGGAAGGGGCAACAGTAGTTCAGAAATCAACAAAAAATACTCTTGTATCTTACAACAAAATTCAAAGTTTAATTCAAGAACAATAAATTAAAAAAAGTTCGACTGTTCTAAAGTCAAATATGCATGTTGCTGATGCGTATTGCTAACGCATGTTGAGGATGTTGTTCATAATTGTTGTCTATAAGATTTAACGCGACAAAAGAAGTTTTCACTATAAAAATATATGCCAGTAACTACTTCTTACAAGTCCCTCCATAAGTCTTTTAATCTTTACGTCTTCATACTACGTTTCTCACCAGAGCGACGACGCTAAAAGGTGTAGAATAAATTACCAATAATTACATTATCGAAGCAACCGCCGGCATCTCATCCTAGAATTTTTTTCGCGCACCTCGGAAGCCCATAATTCCTAATGACATGCAATAAACGTACCCCCAATTTTCGACATAAACCCGCCATAACAATATCGACATCAGCGAATTTTTCTCCTCCGGTTTTTTTATTCGAGAATAAGTAACACTTTTCGCTGTAATCAAAATTTTCCGCGAGCCACCCCCTCGCCTCTGAGAATGTTTATCGGCCACTCAATTTGATTTTTACCACCGCACTGATTTCACTCCTTCAGTAGAATGATAATACGTACGTGGTATGATGATCTGATTTAATATGGATACACCGTTCTTTTTATTTCTTTTAAATTGAACGAAGAAATAAAACCATGACTTTTATTCGTAAAAAGTATTTAAATTTATTGGTTAACATACACCTCGTATCAAAAAAATAGAGGTAATCCTTACCTTACTTGTATATGATGACATAGGATTTTAAAAATAAAATCGTACACTTTTGTGCTCGTTATCTTAACAAAATTGATGGTATGTTAGTGTGCTTATCCAGTCCTGAAAAGGAAACAAAAACACAACTGTGTTGTATTGTAAAAGTCTTTAAAACATAAAATCACTCATAGTATAGGGTGCTATGTTTCAGCAGTTCCATATCTAGCGAGTTTCTTGCGTGATGGTGGGATGGATCACTTCAGACGAGCCAGCTCCTCGAAAAAATACCCTGATAATTAATTTTTTACTGGCAAATCATTGGCAGCCTCAAAAATATGTCATATTTAAATTTAACACTCTTCATTTTATAGGTAGAATGAAAACGTACGAATAGCTTTTTTTTATCTACCGCAATTTATCTATCTAGAGTTCTATCTATACTCTCTACTTTGTTGTCACTGCTTCTTAATGGAACAAAGTTCTTATAAAATAAACGACACCAACCATTATTTTACTAAACAAAAAGTATTTACTTCGTGTCAATATTGTAACATCCATTTTATGACTTACATCATTTACGATCCTTCTAAAATATCAATGCGGCAAATTCGTAGCTCATTTAAATAGTCCCCGCGTCCTACGTCCAGCGATCCAGCGACGTGGAATATTGTCAATTTAAATTCGGTCCGTGACAGTCCAGTATTGGGTGACGTTTCAATCGCCATTCACTTCTTACCTCTATAATCCGGTTATTGGAAAGGGTGTGTATTGAAATTTTCTTCTTTTATTTTTGTTCCCATCAATACAAAGTATTTTTATTTATAAACCAGTTGTACACTGTTAATTTGTTTATGAAATTATAACTGGTGCACAATAATACTTGAAGCCAATGACGTCACAGCGGCTTTCTTGTCCACTGAATATTTAATAATACAAGAGTATTTATTACAAGACAAATACAAGAATTTTATCATTTTAGACGGAAGTCGAAGAGAAAGCAATCTAATTAAAGTATAAAAAAGATATAGACATAAGATATAGACAAAATAGATGTAACCTTCCGAATTATGTATTCAGTGTCTCAAATCCATCGCCCTGCAAGATATTTTTTAGAAGTCCGAAAGAACAGTATTGCAATATACAGATTCTTATGGTAAACCTATAAAATGTGATAAACACTAGTCAGTGCCGTAAGGTTTCATTAACTTGTAAATTTGTCCTAAGTATCTCGGAAGGGCAGGGCTTTTTTTTTACTCTATTATATGGCATAGCAATTATGATGATGTAAATTAAGTCATTTCTTTTAAGATTTGTTGCAATTTACATTTAGTCTTTATGATTACTTACACGATTTCTAAGAAGAAGGACACATAAATCCTTCTATGAACAGCAATTTCCACCCTCGTTCCATTACGGAACAACACTGGAAAAACATAAGAACGCGTCACACTTTCTTACCCATACTCGGAGTTAAGGGCACGTCCACACCGATAAGAGTCTCAGCATCAGGTTTGCCGGTCACGTGCCCGGCCCTCTCAGTTTATGACTAATGAGTGGCTCACATGCCCCGCACCGCCACACCTCATGAACGCGACTTTATATTCAAATCATACAGCTTCCTGGCCCCTGATAAATGCTATTTTCTTTATGCTCATTTGTAAACGTCTTTGACTCGAAGACGGGTGACATACGTCGAGAGTACGCGCGTTAGGAAATATTATTATATGGAAGGAGCTATTACAATTAGTGATTGTTTTATTAAAACTGAAATATAAAATTAATCTATATTTAATATAATAAAAGTATTAAAAATCTAAAAATAGAAAATTAATTAAAAGCCTGGGCCAAAAGAACACTCCAAGTAAATCTACATTAGATTTAAGTAAAATACAATTTATTATGTTTAATACAACTTCTGCTAGTTCCATAGTTACAAACTGAAGTTCTAAAAGGAATACTAGAAGATTATCACATCCCGCAAGTGCCGATTGGCTTTTGTCACCTATTAGTTCAATCAGGTAACAAATGAAATAAAACAATGGATATAACCATAGAGTATATGTAATAAGTAGAGATACAAATATACTTCGGCACACTTTAAGCAAATATTAACGGCAATCTCATTTGTAAGACGTCTGAGCGCCCGCCGTAGACAAATTAATAACAAGATAAAGAAACTCGGTGGCTCTTAATTCATTAATTAACCTAATTGTATTTGCCGCGGCTTCCATTATTATTGTGTTTTTGAGATCAGTGGCACAGAGTAAGTACAACAATAAATTGCTACTATTATGAATATAAACACGATATTATGGAATTATATTGAAAAAAGGTTCGTGTATTTGATCTTTTTTTTGTTTTCAGAATGCATCCAATAATGAATTTAATTCGTCAGTCACAAAGTACATGCTAAATAACATAATAAGTATACATTATATATATATTAACACTGCAGACTGTGTGTCTTCAATCATTTCTGTAGTTATAATGTTCTTTTTTCAATCTATCAGCATACTTGTATTTCAAAATGGAACATATTTTCTATTTATTTTTATTAGAGAATGTGAAAAAAGTAAATGAAATAGCGATAAGCGCATTTTTAATTTTAATTTTAGCCCAAAGTATTAGTTGTATACTTTTTAGGTATGCTACGTTTACATTAAATTAAATAAATAGTAATATAGTTGTTAAGAATAAATGAAACCTCTAACTGTATTTACTCTATGTCTTTAAAAGTATAGGCTACGCAGATTGCTTGCTTACTAAAGAAAGGGGTGGATCGAAAAGTTTAGCGAAAGAAAAATTTGGTAATTTAAAGAAAGAATAAGCGCCGCTTCAACATTGCTACAAAGTTTTGAAAGATTTTTCACTTTCAACGTTAATTGTAAGCGAAAGTCAAATAAATCTTCGCTATTTTGTCTTGCTTCCGCCGAAGGTCTCAGGCTAATCAATTAATTAAATTGTTTAATCAATAATAAAGTATAATTCACTTTGACTTAATGGGATAACTCTTTCTAAATGTATTAAATGTCGAGGGTTGTACTGTTCGGTATCTTTATCCATCACCTCTCATCTCTCTCAATCATTATCGCTAAGTGTGGTCTCGATTCGTCACTGCCCTTAACAGTGATTTCGTGCTTGTGTTGTGTAGGCGCAGGTTTTCTACCGAGGAGACTCTTCTACGAGCTAGTCTTCGGCGGACAATTATTTTTCCTTGTATTATGAGTTGTAGTAGATCATATTTATTGTTCCTATTAATGTGATCGAGATATTCTAATTTTCGTATTTTTTTTTGTACTGTGTGAAGAATTGCTGTGGACTTTTTGACTTTACATTCTCTGCAGCACTATATTTTTTGCTTTATGTTTAATATTTCTTGAAAAATATAAAATCATTTAATTACAGAAAGAACTTACCTTAACAACCTTTTCTAATGTATTTTAATCGCACAGATTTATCGTTTTACATAATTATATAGTTTCTTATGACACTAGCTGTGTTTGAAGAGCTGAATACATTAAAAATATGTAATCTGCGTCGTGCAATGTTGTCTACGAAGTACAATATCTAAACGGTAGTAACATATACCTGTATTTCGATAGAAATACAGGTATACGTAACTTTTTTGTCATCGATCTTAAGTGTACTTGAGTTTGTCAATACATCGAGAAACGCAAGTACACTTAAGATCGATGACAAAAAAGTTTTTTTTGTTATCATAGTTTAACGGAGGGAGTGGCGCATCACTATAAGCTAATGATTTACCGTTACCATAACTAAAGTTTGTAAATAAAGTAGAAACAAATTATTTCCATGTTCCCCGTGTGCGGGGCGTCTGCAGTCGTAACATTTTATCATAGGTGCAATGAATATCGGGAGATAGTAAAAAAGTTGGTATTGCTTGTCACTGTTATTTGCTAACTTCTGCGTTATGTATATTGTTTGTTTTTTTATCGATATCAGACTCTATGATATTTATGAGACAATCGGGCTGAAACGGTAAGGTAAATTTATTTGAGAAACAAAGTATAATGTAACATTATTTCTAGATGCCAAAATTCCATTATTTATGTAACCTGGTCAAAAGTCAAACGTCAAAAGTTATAATAGTAATAAATTCATTTATTGCAAAACTATGCACACTGGTAAAGCTATGAAATACATGAATGTAGGTATAGGTATCAACAGTTACCCCATCGGGCGTGCAACATGATAGTGGCTAGGTATAAAATATAATGCGACAATCTTAAAATTCAAAACAAAAACTCAATTATCAATGCAAACTCCAAGCAATAACTTAATATATGTATTCATTTGTGTGCTCATATTAAAAAGAATAAAATGAACGTTCTAGCAACCAGTTCTTCAGCTTAAATTTTAAGATTTTTAAGAACGAATGAGTAAGTGAATGAATGAATGAGTGGGTTAATAAGTGAGTGAATGAGGGAGTGAGTAGATGAATGAATGAGTGAATGAATGAATGAGTGACTGACTGACGAATGAGTGAGTGATAGAGTGAGCGAATGAAAGTATGAATGGATGAATAAGGGAATGAGTGAGTGAGTGAATGAATATTAGTAAAATTGAAAAATTATTGCAACGAATTTTAATAATTTGTGCCTTGTGATCGGATAATCCTAGATTAAGGACTTGGGACAAATTTATTATGATAGTATCTACACTTATTCTACTACTTCAATGTTACATATTTTAGATTTTAAACTTTGTATATTGACATGAAGCTTTCATTCAACAGATCCATATCGAAATATTATTACTTCTTGAAGCAAAAAATATTTTTTTATATAAATCAATCAAAAAAATGCCTAAAAATTTCATTCATCAGTCATTCATCCTACGTTTTTCAATATTTAGATAATTATGTACCGTAAAATATTCACAAGAAAATCCTACGAACAAAAGAGTTCTACCAAAGAAAATGTTAGCTTAGGGACGGCAGGTAGCATGTCCCTTCTCGAGAGAAATAGTCGTTTGTTGGAAAAGATCAACATGTTGGCAACACTTCACGGACACTCAATTTAAAAAGTTTCTCCGTCTTTGTTTTTCTCTGAACAAACTTAATTAAATGCCCTTTGCTTTCTTTGGCATACTCCATTTAAAGTCTATGTATATATTTTTTTAAGAACATAAAGAACAACATTGAATTATTTTTCTTCAGACAAGATAATGTTAACATTACACATAATTTAAAAAAAAAATATGTTTTTAAATGAGACAGTCTGCGAAATTTTATTTATAACATTGTATATGTTTGTATGTTTAATATTACTGATGATTTGATCAGTAAAACTAGCATTTTTAGCTAGTATCATTAGCAGCTAGTAACTTTAGAAGTAAATGTCATATATCTTATATCGTTTTTTACATCTTAAATATATATCATTAGCCACCACTTAGTAGTACGTTCATAAGTCGTACTTAAACCTCAATGCATGATAATGCGCTGGGACCTTGTTAAATTTCCATCCACGTGACGTCAGCCGCAACTAAAAACTATAGTTAACAAAATAATTCTTGTTTGTAGTAAATTTAATGTATTAATAATTATGGAATTATTATTGTCAATTAAATATATAATAATTGTATAGATATTATATAAAAATCAAATCAAATATTAATAATTAATAATTTGCTTTCTTCTGATAAAAGTCTGTTTGTTTAATTGGAAATTATCTTTTTATCATCCGATGTTAATTCCCGTGCTGTGATGAAGAATTTATACTGGCTTGGTGAGTTAGGTTAATATTTTTGATATCACCATGTCATCATCCATGTTTTGTTTAAGGTTATTTAACGTATTTAACCTCATTTTCAATATCCGTGATCATTGTCCCATTGACTGGATTTTAATATTTAAATAATAATAATTTTTATTATATTATTAAAAAATTTCACTAATAATGACACGAGCCTGACTTTGAATTATTTTCCTACTCTTTTTAAAACCAACAAGATGACAACAATAACAACAATAGCTTTGTTGACGGTACTGACAATTTACACGAAGGTTCAATGACACGAAATTACGTCACCAAAATGGACGTTAGGTGCATTAGCAATTTACGGGGGTTATAAGTATGCGTAAGTCATAGATTTAATCAATAAATTACTTTTTAAATTTTAATTTCTTAAAGTCTTGATATATATTTGAACGTACGACTGTGAAGTGCGCTCCCTACGTTTTAATCAATCTTGACAAGTAAAAGGCAATCAGAGGCAAGTAGTGGGTATTCGTGAATTAGAATTGAATGTAAATGTGCGGGCTTTATCGGGGATTATAGTGTTCGTGTCTGCAACGTAGAGATAGTTGTGGGCCGGCTAGCCGCTCCGTATTAATACATGTTTCTAACAACTAATATAGCGAGAGCCCTTCGAAACATCCCCACGTATACATGAAGTAAAAGTAAGGTTCAGTTGTTAGGGATCCCCTTTAAATGGACGTTAGGAAGCCGCGAGGCACCCATATACCACTCGCCGTTAACAAATTTCACTCTTGCCTAATCCGCCCTTTTCGCAACACACGGATACCCCAACCCTTACATGCCTTGTTCTCGACTGCTACCAGTTATGAGGTTATTATCCTTTAATAAATCTAGGTTATGCCAGATTAAAACGCTCCTGAGATATAATGCTCAATTAATTTGTAGATCCGTTTTAAAATACTGTTTCAGATTTATTGGGCTCTAATTAAATTATTTATTTATGTAAGTCAAATTTTGTATAAACTTCTATAACTAAAATTGGTATTTATTGTGTTAAATAACATGATTTCTTTTAAACACAATATGAAACTATGGGAGGTCTTACTATACGCGATGATATATTTTGTCTATACCATAAAATGATTGGTACACATTACCAGATAGCAAATTGTTTGTAGGAGGTTTTATGAGGGTTTTACGATAATGTAAAATGCTGTGATGCTCGGTGCTAGACGATGAACAACCATACATACAAAAGAATAACGTTATAATTATTCAATTTGCAATTATTATTTACGTACTTTATAGTTTATATCTATATAATACTAATAATACGCCCCAGCTTCGTCTGAGTACATAGATAGAAAAGTAAAATATAGCTTAGTTTACACGCTTAAATCGGTTCTGTACTTTTTGAGTTTATCTGAAACAAACAAACAATTAAATATTTTCTATTATAATATTGTTTAGTATAGATAAATAGTTCGGAATTATTTAAATAGTTTCGTGCTGAATGCAATTAAATCACCTATTACGAATATCCAAAGTAACATTAGTGCGGCGCGGGCTCCGGATCGGGAGGCTGTCAATCCCGCCAAACCGCGCATTACGCTAAATGGCTCGAGTGAAATGGAATCCGGGGAGAGCGGGCGGAAATAGTAACAACTATACACCAGTCACACGCGAGAGGATATTCGGCTACTTATGGACAATAAAGCAACGTTACGGGAACTACCGGGCCACGGGTAACGAGCCTTGTTAACTGTTTAATTTATTAGCAATTCTTTGAAAGTTTTACTCCTTTTTAATAATATTTTTTGTTATTCTGGTGTTTGTTTTACAAACATAAAAATTAATAATGAGCATCGTGTGCCTAATAATTTGTATAAAAAATCCTATATCATGATGCTTCATGATGCTTATTAGTGTAACAATGAGCACTCATGAGAAGTCTTTATAATCAGACTGTAAAAAAGATCTGTCAAAAACGAAGAACTTTAGGAGACCAAAAATAATTGACATGAGACACAATGTACCTTCTGATTAAAACAAATAAAAGCAGAGAAATTGTAAATTTGATTACATAAACTCACATAAATTTACGACGCGTCTAAAAGCCACAGTGAATCAAGTTCCCTGAGAATAGACGCGTCCCGTAATAATATTCAAACGACAAAGGCATTATCGCTATTCGACTTCACATTAAATCTTAGAAGCGGCCCATAAATAACGCAAACTTTTATCCCACTCGAAATAAGCACTCAAAAATGCAAAGAGCAGAACGGCATAGAGCACGTTCACTAAATTTATTTTGTTTCGCACAATTCAAATAACCATAACTCACCGCTCAGCGGAACCGACCGCCTAAGCCTATCTAACGATATAATGAAACGCCATTAAGTTCCGAAGAAGTCGAGCTTAAGTTTAGAAATGCGTATTTACTTTCTTACCTTTAAGATAAAGATGTTACTTTTCAATTTATTGATCAGTCAGCGTCGTGATAAAACGCTAAAGTTTAATTTGCTCGCGACCCTAAATACTGTCGAAGTAGATACTACCGTGAAGGACGCAGTTACAACTTCGTACCTTAAGTTGAGTAAGTAAGTAATGTGCATTTAATTTTTTTTAACAAAAATCGTCATGATTTAGGAAACATTGATGATATTCGCATATTACCAATACCCAAACGCTCAAATTCAAATAACTCTAAGTTATTGCATATGCATATGCATGTGTTATTTGCCTATAGATTTTAGATCTGCAAATTTTATGACTCTTCTTCTTTCCTATTGGCTTTTGGCTGTCCATCGAAGTATCCATCAGTCCATAGAAGACTGAAGCTCGTACTTTCCAAACGAAGATTAATCCAAAACTTTTAGCTTTTATTCCATGCTTTTAGTAAATAATTATATATTTAACTAAATTACTACTTCATCATCAGTAATTTAGTAAAGCTGTTGTAAGATTGAATTAATAAAGTCATTATAAATTATATTACTTTAAAAGGTTTTCTTAAAATTTAAATTGTATGGCAAAGTTTTTTTATAGAACCATCTAAGCGTGAAGCACCTGAAATTAAAAGTGCAGTTCGAACTCAAAGTCCGCCATCTTGGGTACGGCGTAATTAGGTTGTTTGCATTCAGCGGGCGGCCGCCGTATGAATTCTACCTATTGTCTGACATTGGACCTCCGTAGCTATATCATTTTCTCGCACCTACTTACCGGGTTCCCTTCCAAGGGTGACTACGAAATGAAAGGAGTGAAAAACGATAATGTATTATGACATGTAAAAAAACTTTTGGTGTTCTGAATATAATCGTGGGAAGAGAAAATCAAAAGTTAAATAGAAAAATTGTCTACCCGCACACAATTGCTTGTTATTTTTTTTATTCTTGAACGGAAATTAGTACCAATAAATAAATACGTCAGATATATAAGGTTTTATGTCATGAAAGTGTCCTTCATGATTTAAAACGATGGAACTGTTAACTCAGCGGATAAGAACTCAAGCGGGGAGGGTACTACTATCTATAGTTTAGTGTCAATTTGTATCACACACTTACCGCATTTTAAATTATTTCATACAAAAAAGTCTAGTCATACATTAAAAAGCACATAACGCTTGCTATCTCTGTCATATTCAACATGGTAAAAAGAAACAAGAGCTTACAACACTGAAAATCAATTATTCTAGTGCAATTAAGCAATCTATCCAAATCCTAAATATTTCTTACCCAAGAACACGATTGAAACAATAAAGTAAACAATTTCCTTTCTACTGTTAACTAGCTCGTAAGAACCCTTGTTTGTAGACGAGTCTGCGTACTTATTTGTTCTCGTACAATCCCTCAACAGTTAAACAAATGCTTTCATCGAAAAATATTAATCTCGAGATGCCGCATAATAGATATTTATGCTCGACTGCGTGCAATTTCTATGAAGCCTTGGCAAGGCGTCTATAATTCAAAATTTCATCCTTAACAAATTTAATCTACCTATTGATGCTGCTTAGGGCCAACACAATTATCCGCTCCGCTCATTATCTAGTAAATTTATTAGACTTCATCGAGATAAGAACGTCTAGACTTCTAAACTGTAGGAACCTAAGCTTGTTATTTTATAATATGATAATGAGACAAGCAGAACCTTAATTATTTAATACAACTAAGCATTACAGTGTCACTGTGTTCGAGAAAAGAGATCGCAATTACTATTATACAGTATGTCCAGAAATGACGTGAACTAGGAAAGAGCACAACTTCCTTAGCTGAAAATATAATGACTTAACTCTTACTTACCCTCATCCAAAGTTGCTTAGTTTAAGCGCTAGAGAGAATGTTAGCTTATTATCTCTGATTCATCTGAATTATGCCTAGGAAGTTCTAAAATATACATAAGTACATGTTTTGTGGCTAAACCGATTTTAAAGAGAGCGAAATTATTCTGCTTTTTACTGGTTCAACGGCGTGGTTAAAAAAATGAATAAAATATACTAAATGTTCGTCGAATTATTAAAAAAAATTATTATAAACTTGCAAGCCCGCTACCGCCTAAGCTTTGAATAGTAAAATGAGATAAATCATATTTTCGGTTAAGGAATCTGTGGGGCACCTACACCTGTAGATTATTTTTGCGATCTTTTGACACGAACACAGCAATAACACACGCTTGACAATGGAAACATTTGTTCCCACTTGGACTGCATCAATTTTGGACACAATATATAAAAAAATAACCTGCCATCGTTGTAAATAAAAACTGTGCCAATAATTAAATAATACTTTAAGCGTGTTTGTTTTATTTTTTAATTTATAAAAATATTTTATCTTCATCTACGTCATCTCTTGTACCATAAATTAGAGTTACACTCAATCAAGATATGAAAAAGAAATAAAATATACAATAAGTTGATAAAAAAACAAAAACCACAGATCAGACAGAGCGGCAAAGTCTACTTTACGTGGTGTCTAGACGTGAGCGAGCGCAGTATCCACTGCTCGGCAAACACCCGACCGTCCGAATATTTGATTATGCGAAGAGAGTATAGTGAAACCATCCCTCTACCCTCGTTACAACAAAGACCGGCTTGATGATTTTAATTTGCCTTTTTTGTAGTTGTTTCAATACATGAGCAGATACATATATATCAAGGGGTAGGTCTGTCATGTCCGTTTCCAGACAGCTTGAATGAAGTCTTATGAACAAGAATTATCTTAAGATATTAAGAGCGGTTCCTAACTAAGATGTTTCGTGATTGAAATAAAATTAAATATACTGTATTACCATTCTAGGTTCTAGTAACATTTAATTCCGCAACATAACAGCAAGACCTCAGGTACTCATTCACAAATCGACCTATAAAAGAATAAAATCTGGTAACCTACAGCCACAACACGAACATGTGAACTTGTCTAAACAATAGGATTGAATTTTTATTGCTTTGCCTCAAAGGGAGTTTCCTTCTATTTCTGTTGCTAAGTGGCAACAGTTTTTATAAATAATAATAAACGGCCATTTTCAACGACAAAATACACATGATCAATGCAGCAAAGTCCAAAGCAATTACACCTCCACTGTTATTTTTCAGGCAATTGCTCGTAACGAATTCTCACCGTGAAAGGATCGCAAGAAGGAATAAGACCGAAACGACACAAATTAAAAATGGTGTTGAAAAGAAAAATCCAAAACAGGAGACCGGGACCGGGGCGGGTTATGACAAATATGTGAGCCGATGGCGTTAATGAAAATGAACCTTTTTGAAAAAATATGAGGAGTAAGCAATTTGTGGAGCACGTCGTAACATTGTTTCACACTGAAAACGTTCCCCTTTAATTTAACGATCAAAATACATTTTCAAATTAAACTCTTTAAAATATTATCATTGTAAAAAATAGCTTTACATCGAATTAAAATTGTAAATTGCTTAGTTTATCTTACAGCCTTTGACGTTTAATGTTTCATTATAATATAAATATATTTACTTGAGATTCCTTAATAGCTCCATAACAAAACAGATGTATTGTCTGTTTATACAAAATCAATAAATGATTCCAAAAATGATATTAAGAAAAAAAAATATAATGTAAATAAATGATTTAATATATTGTAAAAACAATCTTATTTCTTTTCTCAATATATTAGATCATTTTTGGCTCAGAAATATGTATATTACGACTTAAAAATTATTTTATAAAATGCAATAAAAATATTAATAAAATCATAAAAAGAAAATTCGTATAATGTACAAAAGATCGCAATTTGGTACTCACTGAAACAGCTACTACATGACAATCTTACGAAATCAAAAATAAATGTAAGTATTATATAATAATAAATAAATGTAGGTATTAAATAAACGTATTATTTAAAAATATTTTCCTATCACATATATGACAAACACATGGTGTCGATAACCTTGCCAGCCAGATTATAAGTTAATAACTCAGGTCAATGATACGATTAAGAATTCACATGACAAAGCTGAATTACTAATGTTTTACCTGGTTGACTGTAGAATAAATAAGTACTGAAACATAAACAAATTGTACGGGCAAATATCGTATATTGAAATAAATGGATTAATGTTATTTTAAAATAAACGTAAAGTTATCGTGGTGTTTGCAAATGTATTGGAGTTTAGCAGACAAATGGTTTAATTAACCTGATGGCGCGGTGACGGATCGCCTTGATTTCGCAAATTTCAACGCAATTAGAAACACTTGCAAATCTCATACCAATTAGGCAGCCGCCCAAAATCGCGCCCTCGTAATTGTTTTTGAATGCGTAGTTTGTGTTGTTCCTGTGATTTATTTACATTTTGTGTTTATATTTCGTACTCTTTAAATTCACTGCGTGTAAAATTTTAATTTATCACAAAATTCAAGCGTAGAAAGTTTGTCCACAAATTTGAACACAACAAAAACTGTACAAACTAATATCAAAATTAATAAATAAAAATGCTAGATGAAATATAGATAAACGCATAAGAATGAACGAACATATCAAAGATAAAATAAATGTAATGATTGATGTCTTAACTTATTTTGTTTACAAAAGTTTTTAGTATATTCAACATACATTTCTATTTTAATTGCACACTTTGATGTCAAACTCTGTACAAAAAAAAGCCAGATCCCAACACAATATGTAGGGAGACAAAAGAAAACAAACGTACTTATTAGAAGAAACACTTTTTGTACGATTCTTAACAAAACGAAGGAAATCACTAGAGACGACATCATTTGAATAATTCGCATTTCTGGGACAGACAAGCGTCCGCACGCTAGCCTGGAGTCTGCAGCCCTGACAGCTAATTAGTGCTCTCATTGTTAAACGAATCTTTCCGCATTTTCAAGTAATCACCATACTTTACCCCATTCTACCCTAAGACAATGTTCCAAGGTTCAATATCCCTCAATAGAATAGTAAAGATTCATTAATGCCTTTCTTAAATATTTCGAGCGGTGGAAAAATACAATAATCCAGTGTGAATGGCGGCCATTGTATTGGTTCGGTGTCCAGGAAGGATGTTTTGTCGGGGTGTTCTTTTTATTGCCGAATTTGCGTTTTATGGGATGTCGCAGAGGGAGCGTTGAGAAAATGTGACAAATGTACACCCTTGTTGTGTCTGGTCCTTTATTTATAACAAGATTAACTCATTAAATATCGATTTTTTCTTTTATGATTTTAAGCAATAAGAGGATGACCTCTTTAAAATTTAGTTAGGATTAGGGATCTGGTTATTACGCCCCGCCTTCGTATATTCTTAAAGTATTTTTTTATATTGATCTCTTCCCATATTTATTTATTGCCGTTATACAAATAACAAAACACGATTGTCGATGAACTATCTAGTAATATTTAATTATTAAAAATAAATCAACCATTAAATCTTTAGTTATGTAATTACCAAATATTAAAATGAACGTATGTAAAGCTAACAACAAAAGGAAAGAAAAAAGACAGAGGTGTCTTATGGACCCATTTGTAAGGGAGTTATTTTCGCTATATCTTTTTTTGTTTGTATTAAGTAATGTTTAAATAAAAAAGGGTGTTTAAACGTTTTGTTTTTATATATATTCTCAAAATTGACAGCAAACTGAATCGATTGAAAAAAAGTTAAAGTTCCCTAGGTGATCGGAAAGTGCCTCAAAAATCACTACAAAAACGTGGCATTTTTTCATTGACTTTTTCTGTCTAGCCCGCAAACAAAAACGTGCGATAAAGAACTCTGCTCTAAAGCTTTGAATTTATTAAGCATCAGCTTTAACTGCCTCAATAAATCAAATTTGTTTAGAAATCAGTTAATCCCTTACTAATTGTTAATTCCCCCGTCTTACTGTATGGCCAGCGTCCAGATGCAGGCGACTTTGAAATATGAATGATATTTATTATCCTCATGCGGAAAATTTGGACAAACATTGCACCGAATGTAAGCGTAAAGATATTCTTATAGTGCAGTATTTATGTGACTGCTGATTTAACTTTTAATTTACTTTAAATTTTATTTTATAATTTTTTTATGGTGGTTAAACAATTTTAGATTAACCAGATTTTTTGGGATAAGCTGTATACATTGACAATAAAAAAACTTTTAAACAAAAACAAAACCGACTTCAAAAAACTATATTCAAAAACTGAAATGCACTTAAAAGTATAAAATAAATTTACGCAATTAAACATAATAATCAATTCTTAATCATATTTATTTTTGGAGTCAGTGTCAGCTGTGTTTGGTAGCGATCGGATCAACATATTTAGTGGTACCCAGACGAAGCCGGGCGGGTCACTAGTATAGTATAAAGTTTATTTGTAAAATGTTTTCTTAAGTCATACTCGTACATTGGTATTTTCTTAGCTGACGCTGACACCGACTCTAAAAATAAATATGATTAAGATTTGATTCTTATGTTTAATCGCGTAAAATTATTTTATACTTTTTAGTGCATTTGTTGTTTTTGAATATAGTTTTTTTGAATCCGGTTTTGTTTTTGTTTAATTTTTTTCTCGACTTTTAGTGAATCTAAGGTCTGTTAACTAATTTTGTTTGTCAGGATATATAGATTTACCTACTAAACGCGCTGCTCATAATTATGAGACAGCGTCGTTTCAATGGTCTCATTGAAACGAAATATATAAAATTAGGTAATCTAATTCCAGGGCCATTTCAATACAGACTAGTGAAGAACGCAAAACAGGCTTTCGAAAATGCGGGCTTATATTAGAAAAAAAACGTAATCACGGTCTTGACTTGGTATAGGATCGTTCTAACGAGTCGGAGGAGCAACTTGCCTACTGTATTGGCTTAATACAACGTCGTTTTAATGCATAAATACGCTTTATAAAGAATAACTCAAAAACAACTGGTTAGATGTTGATCAAATTTATATGGGATTACATGATAACCAACTTTCAATCAAAGAAAGATAATAAACAAAAGTACATAGTAACAAACACATCGCTAAGCCCGGCCGTCTACTTCGCGGCTTTTGAAATCACTTGCGCGAAGTTTTTACTTACTTTGTATTTTAAACTTTTGATATCTTCTAAACTATTGATCAGAATGATATAGTTCAACAGACAATTATAATCTACATTAAATTCTTTTGATAATTAACATATTTAAATGGATAAGGATTGATACCGAACACGAATAATAGCGTAGTAAGTATCGAATGCGTTTTAATTAATGTTTCTTAAGAAAAAAATGGTTATTGTGAGACAACCATAGAAGACAGATATATATCATCCAGGACTTTTATTTATCTTATGTAAAGAGCTACAATTATTTCAAACATCATTTTAATGTAAGTCCTATAGTTTAGCCTACGTAAGCCAAGAAAGTAAAATTCAACTTTGTCATATTATGCATTATTAAGAATAACTCAAAAACTACCAGTCGGATCTTGACTAAAAAAAAGAGACCAATCGACAAGCATTAGCTCCCGAACAAAAAAAGAATCATGGAAATCGGTTCACCAGGAGCGGAGTTCGGAGTAACAAACATCGGAGGTAATAAACAAAAAAACACAGACGAATTGATAACCTCCTCCTTTTTGAAGTCGGTTAAAAAACGACGACCAAGCAGCAAAGTAAAAAAAACAATTAAGTTCATTTTCACTTTCGATCACCTTCGCTGTCACCAAGAGCGCAGAAACCGCAAGAGTCAATAAAAGCGATTCGGAGGTGAACGGAACGAGGGTGACGATCGCGGTCACGCGGCGGACGTGACGCAGCGCCTGACGACGGTCACTTTATTGCTGACCTCCGTCTGCCTATGCTCTCCTAATCCCCGCTGTCGAATTAACGCTGATTTTTGTCTTTTAAAACAAATTCAATGTGTGGTGGACGAACCGGTATTTTGTTACTCAAAAGTGGCGATAGATTAAAAATAAAGTTCCAATAAATAATAATCTGTATTAATTTAATTTTTACCACTTTATGGCATTATTTTGTCATTATTTATATAATCAGCTCTTAATGTTTTTGGAGCATAAGTTTAAACTATCAAGCGGTCCTCAAGTTATTCCAAAATCTGGAGATATCAGATCAAACGAACTTTCGGAAAGCAAAATTTATGTTAATTTCAAAAATTGTTAAACGAAATAAGGCCATTCGTAGAAATAGCATTATCAAGTTCAACAACAAATATCCAGTTTATGAAAGGGTGTAATTTGGCTAAATAAGTCTTCCCACCCCGTTTTTGTTGGACCATTGAGAAGCAAATACTACTTAAGTCTATGTAGCAGATTCAAACATTATATTTAAGCATATATGTTTACTAAGCTCCACTAATTAAGGTAGTATATGCAGGAGCCTCGGTCCATTAGACGAAAGACAAACAAGCGGCCAGCAGTTATAATAATCTCTCATCAAATTTGCTTGACCCATGCCACAAGCGAGGGAGCATTTAAGCCCTTCATTTGGATTTAAATGTCATCTTCTTCTAAATAATTTGCTAACAATACTTTAAATCCAAATTAAAGAGAGTTATTGCGACTATGAGAAATAATATTGCTCTGAACTTGCACGCGTGAACTTCGTGGTTTAGGAATGTATAAATAAATCATACCTCTTAATAATCACAATATCATCTTCTATCTGTCTATTCTATTACTACAAAAAAATTTTTTCTATGTTACAGTTTTAATAATTAATATTTGAATTTAATCTAAATCAAAATAAAAAACTTTAAAACGAACGAACGAAACGAAAATAAAAAAACAATTTTCTCAATTTCTTAATTGCACATTATCGTCGCGAATCGCTCGCATTCAAAAGCTATTTTCACCTCGCCGACTGGATTATTGAATAATTGTAGAGAGGAATACATACAGGTATATGTAGGGGGAGTCTAAGCGCTCGGCCATTTAAACTTTTCTAACTACGGAGCACGAAACCTCGTTACCGACGGATTATTAAATATTGAAACAGAGTCCGCCAGATAAAATCTGCTGCCTAGACAACGTATAAACCCAGCGAATGTTAAAGAAAGAGAACAATCGCAGTGTGTTTTAACAGGGATGTACATTAATGGGATTTATTTCAATTCTGTCAGTGTGGACATTTTACTCTCCTTCAAGGATTTCACGGAGTTAGTATTCATAAACACGATCCGTCCAGTGTGTGCGACAACTACATTAAAAGATGATCCGATTGTAAACAATCTAGATTGGGGGATTAAGAACGGGAGTGGACTAAAAAGGAAATTCAATGCTCAACGAATCGTTCTTGTAATTGCTCGGTTTTAACAAAATGTTCGTTCACCGGAAAAAAATGTGTTTACACATTTGGATGTAATTCCTTAGCCCGATCTTATTTCATAGCATGGATGTGATATAAATTTAAATTTAAATTTAACTCCGTTGTATAAATAATATCAAAACTGATGTTATACTGATGCATATTATACATAACAGTATACACTTTTCTTATGTAAATTTTTAAGTTGCCTAATTAAAAGTGAAGTAAATAAATGTCTTAACATTTATTTATATATTTCTTAAAATTTATAACGTACGAAATAATAATTTTAAACAGTTTTAAAGCTTTCACTACATAGGTGAGCGCCTTTATGTCAGTTTTGGGAATATTCGTTTTTTTTTTTCGGATCTCCTCTGCTTCCAAAGTATAGCGATAGCCCAACCCATATGCACGGTTGGGATATTTAAAATCGTTAAACATTTGATAGGATGCGGACCTAATAAGCTCAGTAAAAGGGGGTTGTTTATCACGGTAGTTAGTTTATACACTTTAATATAATAATATATAAATAAAAAGTATGTTTAAATTGTAACGGAACGTATTTTAAAGTTCGTATCAAAGCTACTACCAGTGCTTCTTATATCTGCTATATACACTGCTATACGATGACGCGTTTGTTTTGTATTTACAGAATACTTCATAAATATTCACAAGGAAGTTCAATGCTTCATAGCATTTGAAAAAAAAAGTAAATCGTCACTAAGCTAAAATCGGTACGTTTATCAGCATCCTGACACCCGAGGGTGGTTAATTGTGAAAAGAAATCTTTGCTCTTTGTCAGCCGCGTGGCGAGAGGGGAAATATTGATTTCTTTTGTTTTATGCTGATTGAGACACCTTCGCGATCCGCGAACCCATCGCCCCGTCGCCCCGTCGCCCTCGCGCATTGAACGCCTGAGAAAACACTTTATTTGGAAAGCGAATTCTAAAAATCTTTGACAGAGTGTATTAAGAATGAAATTTTTAACATTAAACACATAAAATTACTTTTATCTTACAGTGAAACATGTTGATTGGGTGATATACCAGTGCGCTTCGCTTATAGGGCAGTTTTAGAATTTTAATTAACTTTATTTTAAGCCCTAAAATACCTTCAGGATATTTTAAATTATATTCTTCTCTCAATTATAATTAAAAGTATTCTACTCATTTGGGATATATGATAATGTGAATATGATTTAATGAATTGTAAAAGCATCAGTAATAGTTGATGAAAACAATATAAATTCCTTTTTGATACCCGTTTGGCTATTAACTTCAAACTTGATTTATTTCCCGGTGCACATAGGTATTTATAGTGACATTTAACTATTTAAGACAGAACATCAATCTTCTTCGCTAATAATCTAACTGGTATCTTTCAAACCTCAATCGCTTCTTACATCGATAAGTTAAAATTACTGTAAAAGGAAAAATGAACTTTATCTAAGTAGCAATAGATGACATAGTAGTGCGTTTACCACTTCAAGGATATTATGGTAAGCCAATCAACATTAGTCCCTTTGGCAATCACGTCTAGGCTCATTTCTCTTGTGATTGACTAGGACTTAAGAAAAATTAGATTGCCACCTCAAGGAGCGATAGCGTCGACG
>JWHW01003612.1:134847-164419 GCA_000931545.1 Papilio glaucus
TAATACATACATGTACTTGATAGAAATAAATTGCAGAACCTTCGGCGCATTACATTTCGTACAAATACTGAAGAATTGTCGATTAATTAGACGAAGATTTATATCAATATCCCCCATATTACACATTATATACATATATTTTTCATCGTTGCTACTGTATGTACAAATCCTATATCGGGATATCTCTGGTAAAATAAATATACACAAAACCCTAAACTAACTTTACCATAGATAACTTATACAGTTAACTTTTATTTGATAACTATTGTATGCTTGAAAGTAAAAGTATCATGTTTATTATGTCTAGTTATACACATCTCTAGATCCAATCAACATTCGCAATGGATGAAAAACTTTGAACCATTTGCTACCATCGGCGGATCCTAAATAAATATGCTAAAACAAAAAGTTTTATTTCAGACTTTTCACAAAACGAAGGCCCAATACTAAACACTTGAAGGAATCGAGATGAGGAGGGATTGGGAAATAAAAATTGTGCGCCGTGAAGATTGACAGGTGCGTCTTAATAAGACCGGCGACAGCTGCTCTTTGAAGAAATGAGAAAAGGTAAATTGCGTACTTTATGAATTGTAAGAATTAACAAAAGTTACTGCGCTTTTTAGATATTTTTGGACAGTCGACTGGTTTTAATCAAAAGTCGTGCGGAGAATTTGAATTAAGGCAGTCATTTGATATAAAAAAAATATTATGAATATAACTTATAAAACTTCTAAATATAACTCATATTATATTATTTCCTAATCTATCTATTTGTAGTTTGAAAGTATGTAATAAATAATTTTAAAACGGTTGAATCTACCCAGATAAAGGCACGGTCCGGCGCAGACAATGGAGGGATCCGGCCGCAGTCTATCCCAACGCCGCCACTTATTCCGCTGGCCTAAGCAAATTTTCACCCGGCTCTGTTGGTTTTTCCCCGGATTCCTATTTCTTCACTTCTGATTATATTATTCCATACTTTGTATAAACAATAGCGCGCTACCTAACCCTTTACACTATCCCCCGCCTTGTCAGAATAACATGGAGAAGGATTTATCACAGAAGATATACTTACATTTATAAAATTAAATTTTATGAGTGACGTGTCTGAACGCCCGAATTTCTATTTACTAATTGTAGTAATTTTAGTTAGATAGTTAGATAGTTACAAATCGTCTAATTGTTACTGGGCTCTATAGGTATAAGTATGCACTGCTTTCTTTCTTGATACCAAATGAGCATAAATCATTTTTTGTAGAGAAATAAATAGTTATGGTTAAAGAACTGGCCATGCACTAATAATGAGATTCATGGCCGTTGGGTATCAAAAAAATGAGATGGTGGAAAACAGTACCAGGAAAATATAACCAAAAAAAATTGAATAGGAAAATATAAAAAAAGCGTATTCAGTGTATAGTTAGCATTTTATAAATATTTTTCCTGAGCTCTAACCGCTGTAAAAGGTTTTTGTATACGTTGCTTTTTGGCTCCTTTTGGCAGCTAATCCAATATTGACCACCCCGGCAGGCTATTGACTTATGTTTGTGTTACTCATAATAATTCGCCTGGTGCCTTTTATTATTCAAAATATCAATTTGCTCGATTTGCTTTCTTTTGCCGAGTAGAGGAACGGCATTAATTTGATTATGTTTATTTAATATTTCAAACGGAATTTATTCTAGAGTTTTCTCTAGCGTAATAACAGTAGGTACTTATTCACTTAACATTTTGTAATTTATTTACAAACACTGTTTTTCGTACCTTTTCTATTAATATAATAAGTATAGGATAACAATTTCCTTTCGTAGCAATGAGTTTGCTGTATCTCAATGTTCATCATTGGTCAGTCGCGCAAAAATTATGTTTTTCGGTCTCTAACGAAGTTCATTGACGTGGAAACATGTAAGCTTCATTTAACTTAACTGCTATAACTGTAATATATTATAAAGGTTATACAATTAACATTCAGAATTAAGAATGTAACCATGATTTATAACGTTTAAAAATAAATAAATATGCGCTCACGCCCGTTTTCATCTTTGTTTTTGTTTTGATTTAAAGACCATTTGTAGAATTACTATCGCACGAATTTGTATTCTTAATATGCACGTTCAGGTTACAAAAACTAAAAAATGTATTATTTTAAAAATACGAAAAATTTCTTTGACGGGTTATATATTGCTGTAAATTATTTAACGAAATAAGTATTAATTTAAGCGTGGCTCATAAAATCAAATGACTCTTAAAAATATCTTTCGCGCCGTTTCGTCACCGAAAACATTTTAAAAGGCTTCATTTTATTTCGCGTCAATTTCTTCAAAGGGAAATGACTCCAATTTGAATATGTAATAGCGGCTTAGGATAATCGTCGCTGGCTTACACTAATAAAGGCTCTTCTATTTTAAAATGGGATTCGTCTCAAAAGAATCGAACAATCGTTCGATTCGGGGGTGGAATAATTTATTCGAGTGTCGACCGCCATTTTGTGGTGCTCTCCGCTATCGCCGGAAGACGCTTCAAGACATTGATGCTGAATCTTTTTTTATTATGCTCCCTTCGTTCCTTAAAGACGCTAATATAAAGCGGCCATATATAAATAATCCGCCTTTGTAAGGACTCG
Source organism: Papilio glaucus (assembly GCA_000931545.1). Classification (NCBI taxonomy): domain Eukaryota; kingdom Metazoa; phylum Arthropoda; class Insecta; order Lepidoptera; family Papilionidae; genus Papilio; species Papilio glaucus. The sequence goes on from JWHW01003612.1 coordinate 137,468, forward strand.
ATTCATCGCAGACAGGAAGCGCCGCGACCCTCGTCTACGCAAAACAATCTAAATTACATTTTCACGCAACTTCAAATGTCTTATTAATTACGTAAGACTTGGATGTAATAAATTTCTTTAACGTTTCTTCCTAATCGGCTTAGTACTTTTGTTTGCTGCGTCTTCATTCACATTTGTCTTCATTTACTGAATCAGTACATTTACATTACACATGTAAAATAAAACCTAGAGTCATCTCAATATGGAATAATAGAAAGTGCCCAACCTTAATAAATATCACAAAAGCCCTCGCAATGTGTCACATTTAAACAAATATATTAGCAGTCACATAGAAAGTACCTGGCGGGACATGATTTAAAGGAACCGTTTAGACGTTTCGCGATACCGTCATCACCTCGCGAATGACCCCGTATCCCTCAGCCTCCGCGCCAGATACGGGGGATAGTGTCGCTATCCCCCGGGGATTTGTCAAACAAATGCCTTTCTATGTATCGGAAAAAATAGCCGGCTCACTAGTGGCCATTAAGGGTATTTATGGGTGATTCAACGAAGATTTTTTTATTAATAAAACGTATATTATGCGCGCAAGTGTGTTTTATGTCGGGAAGCGTCCTTCTTCGCGGATATTATCGTCCTTCTTCGGACATCTAATAATATTGATTCTACATCGAGTTTTTGCTCGTTTATTGAAATAAAGTTTGACTACCGACTAACTTCAACATCGTTGTTTTGTTTCATCAAATGTTTTGGAAAAATACGTAGAATTTTCGCCATTCAGGTGGCGGTATGAGCATGTTTACTCCACACTTGCGACAGAGCAAAGCAGTTATGCAAACAGAGAGATATTGATACGAGAAGTTTGCGTCTGAAGATAAACAAAAGAAGCATTCCTATAAATACATGTCGCCACTAACGATCCTTGGAAATATTATCGACAGGAAAACTTAAGCACGGAAAAAAATAGCATACGTGCCAACCATTTTACTAAAATAATTTACCACTACTTTTACAATTCTTTATACATTTTCGCTAACATACCGTTTTACCATTGCGTGCGTAATACGATGTATTTTACGGTATACGCTGAAAGAGTCAATTGCAGCCATTATAGAAGAAGAATTACACTATACCTTTTTCAGGAAGCTCCTTAAATCTTAAAAATACGAAAACATCTGTGGTATTCCACCCATTCGTATTTTTTTTACGATTCTTCACTTTAAAAGTGTTAATATTTTATATTAAAATAAGCTCTCACATGTATTCTAAGTAAGAAAGAAAGAAACAGCATTCTTTGTTTACTTTACACCGACTTTAGTAAATGTCATATGAAGAAGGAGGAGCTTATACCTTTTTAAATGGAAGGAAGGGGCATTTGATCAAGAAGTTCAGCTAATGTCCACTGCGAACCATTTATTAAGCACACAGATATGTGATATAACGTATGCATAGACGGGACTTTTCGCATTGTTGAGTATAACTAACACCAATACACCCTTACACCTGTACAAAATGGTTACAGGGGGTAGCATTAAAGCGACAAAGTACCTTATTAAGAAGAACAACAAGGAAGGTTCATTTCTAATTCAGGCCTAGTCTCTCGATGCGACATTAAGTTGTTACGGTGTTTGAACCGAGCGTCTGTGTTACACCCCGTTGTAACTTCATTTCTCTAAGTCTCGTTTCATGAGTAGATTACACGTAATTAATTTATAAGAATATGGCGGCGGCGAGCGGCGAACGAGTAAGCGCCTGTCATATAAGAAGGGTCACAGTAATATTGTTGAATTAAAAACAAAGCCGTCTGTTTGTTTGTCTTACATATAAAGTTTTGTTGTTGGTGTTTTTAATCGGGGAATAAAGACATGTTTATTTTAGATAAAATGCTTTTTTTAATAATTATGCAGAGACCAAATTATTTTATCTAATTATAATAACAATAACTATAGGTTTTTTATTTATATACTTGCACGTTTTTTTCCCAACCGGGATGGACAGAAATAGTAATCGATATCGTTTTTGAGTAGCTTATACATAGTACCACTTGTAATGGCACTTTTGAAAAACTTTTTTTAAGAAGCGATGTCTTTTATAAAAAAACATGACACATTTTTGTTTTTGTTTTGAATCTCGAAATTTGGTTTTCGTCGCCATGCGCGTCCTCTGTTACTTTGACGACTATAATGTTATATTTAATTTAAATCATGATTTGTATTTTCGTGCCACACTAAGATCAAGTTTCTGTATCTATCTCGATTTCCCGGTGCAGTATAATTTCCCTATTCCCGTCGAAAACGAGGGAAATGCGGCGCTCCGCTCAAGCTGTTACTTTTAATGTGTTATTCGGTTTGGAATTAATGATTTTATAGCTGACAATTACAAGCCATTGTGAAATGAAGCGGGATTATATTCTGTGTAATTTTTTGTATATTTATGTTACAGATTTTCTAAATGTGCGATCTAAAGGGTAAGATAATATTTGTACCTGAAGTATGATATCGTCTAAGAATCTGCTATTAAAAATTGTATTGCTAATATTACAAATAATATAGTAAATTCTCTGAATAGTAAAAGCATGCTCTTTTTAATTAGCATGTATGAATGTAACATATCTATGCAATGTTTTGTCCGTTAAAATAATTTTAAAAAGTCTCAATCACCTGCGCTTTTTCAATAAAACATTATGTAAACGAAAAAAATATTTTATCTTTTGTTGATGTTGTGACTAGAACTGAGAAAGGTAAGCTTCGGTGGTTCGGGCATGTTGATAGGATGAAGGAAGAGAGAGAAACGTTGGCAGAGGCTGCCGAAGGAGAAAATATCGATCAGATTAGTGACATACTAAAGAAGGGCGATATAAACAGTACAAGTAACCGACGAGCTTGTATGCGTAGATTAAGAAGAAGCGAGAGAGGTGTGCCAAAATCGCAAATCAACCAAACGGAAATCTCAAGCTTCTCCTCTGGGTTAGGGGCTTGAGCGCATATTTGCTTATACTTGGAATAGAATAGTTAATAGAAATTAAGCAAAGAATTAATGTAGCTATTAATAAATTAAAGGTATTTTAAAAATATATGACTGAAATTATCGAAGAAGAATTTTATTATTACTCATATCTTGTCATGTCATTGTATGTTATTGAGAGTTCATGATACAATAGAAGTAAAAACCAATGCTATAACCGCATTTTAAATCGTATCCCTTCGCACCACTATTGCAATCCATAAGCTTAAACACTGACAGAACGTTTTTAATTTTTCCCTGGCGCACGGACTTGTACGAATGGGTGAGGGGAGGTGTCCCTAGGATTGTGTCTTATCCACTACGCAAACATTCTTTACAAGAGCTTTTCCTCTTGCTCTCACTCTACAGTGGTTATCTTTGACGTCGCACAGTTTTAATTACAAGCGGAAGCGGAAATTTATACAATAGAAATATTTCTGTCACTTCTTGTATATCGATGGTATCAGTTAAGCTAAAATGAATAAGGATATTACGCAATCTAATTTAAAACAACATTTTAATATTTTATGATTCACCTGTGTTTGGTAAATCCCGGGCAAAAAGGTCGTTTATATGTTTGTTTATAATATACTTCTTTTTGTATTTTGACACGCAGTATACTTTATCTTTATTATATCTTTTAATATTTTGGAGAGGAGTCCAGTCAAATATACAATTTAAAATAAAGTGTGTCGATAGCGTCAGTGCATCTGAATTCCACCTCGCAGTAAACAGTGAAAGGCACGTAGACTGTAAAGGCACAGTAGATATAGACAGACTATCCGCTTATTTTTACTTCTTATTAACTAAACATCGAATTGGTATGAAATGACGATAGTCTAAGTACAAAAAAATCACGTTCAAAGGTTCCGTTACTAACAAAGATAATACGTACCAAGCTAATAAAAACATATTATGCGCAACATTGACTAACTTTAATTGCTAATTAAATATGTAAATTGCGTTTCCACCGCCCCCGTTCGTAACTTGTACCACAAACGACGTGGCGTTATTATTTCTCACAGCATCCTCTTTTTATTGCCATTCATATTGACTTTTTATACGGCACGCGAATAAATACATTTTAATTTTCGCTAGCGCGAGCAGGCTTTTGTGCAGTTCATCAGACGGTGGCGAATTAGCTCAGTGGAGGTGTCATAAAACGTTTCATTGCCTTTTCATGCTAACGCTTGCAGAAAAAAAAAACGTTCCCGCCTACGTTATGAATGCACAATGACTTAACATCCTATTCTTAGCAATCTACAGATGGTTTTATATTGCATTTTTTACAATTATTTAAGTTTGCATTCTTGGCTTATTGCCAGGTTCATTCGGAATTTTAGACCGTTTGGTAGTCTTGTACTTCAAGTACAAAATGTATCTTGAAACTCAATTAATAAGGAATTCCAATCAAATTTCGAAGTACCAATTATTGTTTATTTTTGTCAGTGCTATTGAAAACTAATGAACAATAATTTGCAATACACTTAAGTAAAAAAAAATATATTTTTCTTGTACAAAAAAAAATTAAAGCTTTATGTAGATAATTATTTATGTTCTGACTTTTGTTTTATTATAAAGTCTTTAAATTTTAATGTTTGTTTTGTTTTGTACCAATTCATTTATATTTACCATTATCTTACTCTTGAACGTGTGTTAGCCTTAAATTATTTCGAGACCTGTTCGAATCTCTGACAAAATCGTGAGACTCCCGCGTCCCCAAGGAACGATTAAACATGTAAAAGTACCAGGATAACAGACTGGCTGGGAGAGTCGTGTTAGGAAAAAGCTTTATCCATTTAGCACGTAGCAAGAAATTGCCGTGACACGTTTGCAGAACTTAACGATCCGGTGAATACTTTCTTGTCCGTAAACTTTAATCGGATTGCTATTGTCAATATTGTACGTAGTTTTTAAGTTATAATTTGCTTCTTTATTTAGTTTATAACAAAATTACTTACAAGAAAACTATTAATAACTTAAGCTATGCTACTATTTAAAGTTAAAATAATTAGTGTAAGTAGAAACTATCTAGCCTTTATTTGATTTTAGGTCCCTCTCGGAAGTTTTACCTCATGGGCATAGATTTTGCGACATTTGCGTAAACAGAAACAGAACGGTTTAACGAAATATTTATTAAAGAAATACTGATAAATATCATTAGAGTTGAGACATTCAGAATGCAAAAAAGGTACATAAGAGTAAATTATGTAAGTCATTGATACGTATTGCTGATGTCAAATATTGTATGCAGTAAATTTATATTGTCTTTACTTAACTATAATTAAGTCGTTCATAATGAATTAACGACTTTTGTTGTCAAAGAGCGATTAAAATAATTAAAAGTGACATTATAAGTGCCATCAATCCCGTCTCCAAGGGAACATTATCGTTTTTACGGGTTGTTTTCGTATTTAAAAAGGTATTTTCATCGTAAAAACAAATTAAGAGTTGTTTTAGATCATAAATAACAAATTATTGTGGCAAAATATCGACTTATTAGTTTGAAACTTCAATTGTTTTATTGTTGTTTGTAATTTTAGTAAAAAGTAGGTACCTGAAAATTCAGATAGCAATATCTCTAACTATTTTAAACAAGATGAATGGTTTTTTTAAAGTATTATTTAAAAATACAAACATTTTAAAAGGCGAAATAAGAAGCAGTCGTGCCCTAAACCGTTTACATTAAAATATAACGTTAAGAAAAGTTTCTTCAAGCAATGTTACTGCAATAATAATTGTCGCGCAGCATTCCCGTGCGACTTTTAATTGATCCTCTAGGGCGATTCCCGCAGATAAAACTCGGATATCTAAACTTTCTCTATTACAGTTTAAGAAAACCGCCGGCGCGTTTTGTTTGGCCGATAACGAAATTTTCATTGCGCTCTCCGGGTGTAATGCGACGTGTAATGGCGCGAGCGGCTCGCGAATTTGTGTTGCGTTCAAATTTAACGAATTGCATTGTGAATTATTTAAATTAGAATTTTTTTTTAAATGACAGAGGAAAAAATCTGGCCAGTAATTTCTAGAGTTCAGAGTTTATCCATTAGAAACAAATTAATATTTTTTTTACTATTATTAGATTTACCGAAAACAAATTAGTGTAATCATTATTTCATTCTAATCTTTCTCTAAGCTAAGTTTATTTCTCTAATACGTCATGTTATGTCAATAACAATTTTTCTGTGTTATTAGTGAAAGAGGCTAGATTACCCCTTGCTTTTGGTCATGTGAAAACAATAACCGGCGCCGTATTTATAATAAAACGTTTAGTATAAACGTGTAACAACAAACTTCCATATTTTATTATGATCGTTATCGTAAAAAGACCCCAACGCGCGATGTTTAAAAGTTATATCTATTCACGCGCCCCTCACAACCCGTCTCAGAGATTTCATTTATAAAATTAAAGTAAAACACAGATAAAATTACAAACCGTTATACCAACCGTCTTAAGATATAACAAGTATAATTGAATCAATATAAATTGAACTTCATCCTAAAATTACTAGCTTTTTTTTATCTATCGAACAAAGATTAACAATCATTAGATAATTATTAAAAATATATTATGAAACATACACACTCACTCATTTACATATCCTCGTACACACACACGCACGCACATACACACACACACACATGCGCGCGAAGTACAAACTTAATATATGTTTTGTAATAAGTAATGTAAATCTGTAATGGCTTAGTGATAATTTAATGCTCTCCACATACAACTAAGTTTTTGTAATATAAGCTGTTGATTTTTCAAATAAATAAATAAATAAATAAATAAATAAATAATCACATAGATCATATAGTTTTCGGCAGCTCACATCACAATATGGATCATTGTTAATGATTATAATTTTTGACCCCACTCCTCCTACCTATAAAGACTTTTGTTTTTATTTAAATCCTATTTAATACTTTGATTAGAAATATTCTAGTTCTGTGAATACAATTGAAAACGTTTGGCTTCCTTTCACAAATAAATTAAGGCACCGTTAAGAGTATTTTATTGAAGGTAAACACATAAATTTGCGAGGAGCACCTAATTGCCGAACTCTTGTTCGGGTCTTTACTTAAGAATTAATAGTTTTATTTGTGTTTATTTCTTCTTTTAGATAAAAATAACTCATAGTTAGCTTATTTTTTTAATATTCTGGTTCTTAAATAAATAATCTATTATTGGTTCTTTACGTTTCCTTGCGTGATATTTTTTACAACAGAAAATCCTTATTTAATAACATTTCATTGTATTCACAATTAGACATCAGATTCTTATTCTTTATAGCTGATTTATGTTTCTTTCGAACACATAGTTATTTTAACGTAGTAGGTTAATTGTAAAGCCCATAGAGATCATAATTTTGCCTACCCATTTCAGGTTAAAAGTGAAAAGTTATTTTGTTTTTAAAAATAAATTATTGCAGTTATCTCCTACAGGAGCGGATCAAAAACCAATTAAAGGCATAGAATAGGGTATTTGCAGTGTGCGGACGACTAATCGCTCTCCATTGTTCTTGGAGCCACTATTTGCCATTCCTTTGTCACGCAAGGCCGCCGGCAAGCACTAAAATGGACTTCTAATAATGCAAAAGAAGAGCGAACGACCACCATGATCTCTATAACATACGGTATGGAACCGAATGGAAACGAAACGAATGGAAATATACTAAAATAAACCTGTGCAACCCGTATACAGTTGCAGTTGCATTTGATATTTAGATTTAGAGACTGAGACTGCACTGACGTTGTTATATTAGTAAGACAATGTGTAAAGTCTTGCAAATTATGTTTACAAACAAAATATTGGCTTGAAGTTCGTAATTTTGAAATAAGTTGTGAAGTGAGGTGAATATAGATAACAGTTATTTAGTTATATGATTTCTTTTTGAAAAAGATACATGTAGCAATGACATAGTTGCAACTTATTACCTAATGTTCATCAAAGTTCAGCCGTGCAAGTTAATGTGCGGATTGAGGATTGTTACCTTACCTGTTTAAATAATAATTGATTTAATGCAATGCATACTAATAGGCTGAATACCCATAATATAATGAAATTATTAATTCATTGATGAACCTTGTAGAAAAGTAATTTAAATAAATTTGTTTGGTTTAGAAGCTACCATGATCTATTCATATTGAAAATTATGTGACTCTTACGTACGTACCTTTTTCATAAAAAACCTTTCACAAACAACCAATTCATTTTCTCATATTTTTACAGAAACTTTCACATTTGTATAATTTAAGCTCATTGAAGTGGCTAATAAGATTAAAGGAACAAAGGTATAACAGTTCAATACGGAAGTGTCTCGGGCCTTGGGTTCTGCAGATAGGATAGTGGCGACTGGCGATGCAAAACGCAAACGGCGACCGGTGCGGACGTGACAATTGACAGCTAAGCCTGCCACGCGCAAAGAACATTTTACTTCTTTTGTATCGCCTGCACTCGATGTACTGACGTTACAGTGTAAAAAAAACAGATACTGTTATCAGCACCCTTCTTATTTTGTCGGAATGAATTCCGTAATGGTAAAATGAAATACGGTAAGAAAATCATTCCGGTGTTTTACGTAAGATACCGAATTTAAAAAGTCTTAATAGACGTACACACAATTTTTTTTATAGTATGAGGAGGCAAACTGCAGATACTTTGCCGGCCTTAAAATGCCTTATGATTTTCATTTTTTTTAAAGCTAGCCTATAAATTCATTTCACCGACGTGCTTTTCCGGTATATATTAATTGTAGTAAATAGCGTTAGTAGACAATAACTAAATATTACAACTAAAAAGACAAATGTTATACTTTCAAGCTCAATATTTACAAATCGAAAAAGAAATCATACTTTAAAAAATTCCTACTCGTAGACTTAATGACATACTCTTTTTTTCTCCATCTTACTGTGTACTCTTATATCTAGTTTAGTTAGTAAAAAGAAAACTTTCTGTTCTGTGACTGTTTTCACCTACGCTGTACACTTCGGCCGCTTTCTGACGACGTTATTTTTTAATCAAATATATCCGGAGCGAGTGACGGACGAAAGGGTCACAGCGGCAATGGAAAAACTAAAAGGAAAATTTGTGCAGTCTTTTAAGCAAATAGAGGCGAGACGAAGTTGATTGGTTTTGTTAGCGAGCCTGTTGATTGGCGGCGGCGTAAACAATACGCTCGCAATGTTTAAGTTAGAAAGGACAATTATGGCCCTCGACTACACACGGCCAGTGTGAACAATGCTTTACGAAGTTTGTTTTCGACTCTCGATCGACTCTTGTGTAGTGTTTTGAAAAATATTTTCACTGCCACTGTACAAGTTTATGAGAGATGAAAAAATACAGAGGACTTTTCATGAGTCAGAATGTAAGTGTTTTTTTTCAGTTTCAGTTTGAATTCTATTAATAAAAATTTGCCAAAGTAATATTTATGTTTTGCATGCTTGTTCGAACAAGTTATTTTGTGTTATATTTTAACAATGAGTTTATACTGTTCATACAAAGTTGTTCACAATTAAATACACCGAAGAAAACCTGTTTGCAATATCTTGGAGTCCTCACTTTTATAAAATACAACGCGCCGCAATACGTTAACTCGTTTTAACGCTGTAAGTAAAGAAATCTTATAAGACCCTTAAACTATCTTAAGTTATGTGTAAACGGATCATTCCTAGAGACATGCAGTCATACTAGTAACGTCCCTTTTCAGTGTGTCTTTTTTCCTTTTTAAAATCTATTACATAAAAAAAATTCTATCCTTAAGAAATTTTCATTCTTTATCCTAAAAAAGGGGCAAATTTTCATTCTACATATTCTTGACGCTTCTATATATCTCGCGAGTATCGCAGTCGTCAATCGCATAGTTTCTAACTCTGACTATCCCTGAAGATTTTTGGATTTCCTGCTAAAGTGTGTAATTATGTTTAACGTTTGTTTTTGTCTTACAAAGTAAGAACTGGGGAAAACGTAAGCAGCGAGATTCCTAAGTCCATAAATTCTCCTAGATATTATTCACGGCGTGTAGCTGCGCTATAAATCAACGCGCCTCAGCCGCTATCGGCCGCGACTCCATTACACTTCTCACCCAAAGCCGTACCTTTGTATTTCTACACTTTTAGAGAAATGTTTATTAGTCTAATCATCATTATGAGACCACCTTTAGCTGGGCTAGGCAAAACTGGATCGTCATGATCCAGTTTTGAGGCGGTTAGAGTAATTATATACCCAAAATCTGCTGCTTTCTGTGCCTCCACGTATTTGTAATAGCTCCTTTTGGCTCGGTTTTAATCTAATTATCAACATGCGAAACGAGGAGATTTCTGGCTTTATTCTTTTCAATAGGCTTAAACGAAGTACGATATTAAGTCTAAAATTTTAAAAAAATATACGCTCTCGCCCGTAACCCAGAGGGGTAGGCAAAGATCATGGATTTCCATTTGGCGTGATCCTGGCACACCCCTCTCGCTTCACAACTATCTCTTACAATTTACTAAGTATAAAAAATATAGAATTAATATTCACATAAATCATACAATATCGCCCAACGTTTTTAATTTAATTAAAGAAATATTTTAAGCATTACAGTCTACAGAGTAGTAACATCATTGTCTAAAACCTCAACAAACGATAAAGCCATACGAAAACCCGAACACATTTCCGAATGGACCCAAAAACGAAATTAATATACGAGAAAGAATATTAATAGGGGTTTTAATATTAACCGTAGATTATTTTTGTATCAAAATTATGCACACTCGAGCGCGTAACCAGACTTGAATAAATTTAAAACGTAGCCCGAGAATTTCGGTCCGCTCATTACCGGGTATTTATGTGAGGAGATAAAAATATTAGGGACATGTTTAATCGGTAACGAATGAACAGGGACATCCCTAAACTTGCCGCGTCCATTGCTGTCGGATTTATTTTTTAATATTATCTTTGTTAAAATTTTCAATGACGTTTTGTAAACAGTTGCCTAATCTGCTTAATTAAAATTAAAAAAATACAAAGGTTTTAAGGATGTCTTTATAATGCTTAGAGACTGAATGTACAGTACACACAAGTTGATTCCGTAACACTGGATGCAGGTGCATTTTACGATTAAATTCCCCTTCATCCGTTTGTTTACTAACTAATAAAAGAATTTACAGTTTAAGCAAAGTTTATGTAGCAACGCAATATGACCAAAAAATTAGAAATCATTTTGCCCATTATAAACAACAATACCTGATTATAACCATTTTTATTGCGTATTAAAAATGAAGGAAACAAATGTTCCCACTGTGACACCATAATCGAAGATGTAAAGGGTCAGAATATGTTTTCATGAATTACATGCGAAGCTTCATCCCAACTAATATTATAGAATTAAATAGAAATAAGTACAGGCGTGCACACACGCAAGGCAGTCGAGAGCGGTAGCATAAACGGCATGACACGCTCGAGTGAAGCAGGCACGACGTGAGAGCGTCATGCCGTTTGCCGTCACGGCATACTATTCGATTTTACTTACAAGGCGTACCAATAGGTGTTTCACATAAAAAATGAACGCGAGTGACAGCTACTCATATTATTTTCCTATAATTTTTGTGGTCATTAAGCCCGCAAGCCGCAAGGACCAATATTTATCAAAACAAGCACAAAGTCAAGTCGCTGTTTTGGACAGTTTTAAATGCTTAAATTAATTTCCCCTGATTTTCTTTAAGAAGTTGTAACTCTCCAAGTGGGGATAATGCGATGATATATAAAAAAAGGTCCCCGTGAGCCGCGGCCCCTAATAAATTACACCCTCGATAACAATGGGATTTTTTCGCTGGCCCTTTGTTGCAACATTTGATATCACCTGAACGTGTTTAGAACCGAAATATATAGCGCGAATATTTTAATAACACGTTAAATTTACAATAACTATTTAACTTCTATTTAAACAATTTTTTTTAGATTTGAATAAAAACTAGCAGATTTTTTAGATCTGGTACATTTTAACTGTGACATTTTAAATATACATTTTGGTACAGTTTTATTGTCATAAATAAAATAAAGAAGTACTAAAAATTTTCTTTGATTGCAATAAACTCTCACGTAATTATACCCAACTGGAGTAGATCTGACTTCATCATCACCAAGCACGTACTTTGTTGTGCACAAGCACGTACTTTGTTGTGCACAGTCCTCCGCCAAAGATCAGTGATCAGTCGCTTGCAGTTATTGTCCAGTGGTATTCCACAACCTCGTGGCATCGTCGATCCATGAAGTACTGCCACACGGAACTAAGGCATTTGCCGACAGAATATAAAGTAAGAAATGCAAAGTGACATTACCAAACGACAATGATATCGAAAAAAGTGAATAGAAATGAAAAAAGCAGGAGGCCACTTCCTTAGGCAGACGTCGAGTTTTGTCCCAAACTATAAAAAATAAAGCCCTAATATCGTTTAATGCTCCTTCGGGGACTGGTCAGAAGCAGAAAATTCAACTGTTGTCAGGGTTGCCCATAGTTAAGAAAGAACATACAAATATATTTGTTTATATAATTTGCTTTCCTTGTCTAATAAAAATGTTTTATATGTACGTATTTTGTATATAGTAAAAAAGATAATATACTTAATATTTAAGTGGTAGAGCCCGCAACAACAACATCCGTTGCACGAACGGGCCGGCTCGACTGGTGAAGTACCACGACCTCACAGAAGACAGGCGTGAAGTAGAAGTATGTTTCTGCGTTTCGTCTGATGCCGATGCAATCTGGTGCCAGAGGTCTAATTTAAGTCCTCTTCCCTTTCCCATTCTTTCCTAATATGGATAGGATAGGAAGGGAAAGAGGATTGGACGTGGAGGTGATGAATAGGAAAAGGCAATATTCTTTTTCCTGTCCTTTAAAGGTGGGCAACACATCTTCGACTCATTTGTTTGTTGCGAATGCTTATGAGTAGCGGTCCATTAATACAAGGTACCGCTTGCTTGTTTGCCTCGCCTTATTGCATAAAAAAGATATCAATTCTTTTACAAATAATAAATTCACCCTTATATAAGGCATTACCACATGTGGCTGCAAGATTATTTGTCACTTCAAGTAATGATATTTACATTTATTGTATGAAAAACTAAAATTCTCTCGGAGGCTCAATCCGCTCTCCATCCGCTTCTCTTCTGATTTTCCTAATCTAGTCTGTCGTACATAAAGTTTAGTTGTTTACGGTGTCCATAGTATTCTGCCTCATTACTTTCCGACGTTCATCTAGAATAACGGAACAACCAAGTAAGCCGCTAACTGGTTCTTTCATAAAAATATATTTTTTAATTTAATTATTTGACATGTTTCTGTTGAATGAAAACTGTTGGAGGTGACAACCCTGACGAATCGAATGGGCAACTGCGAACAATTTATATAGCAATAATCCACGCGGACATTACGACGGCTGCCGATATTATCGGAGGTAGAGCGTTGCTTCGAGCACAAAAAACGAGCTCTCATTTATCGGCCACTCGACACTTCGTGGCGACACCCAATCGCCTCACGGAGGGCTTCCAAATTACTGAGTTTATTTGTGCCATTGTTTTGGCATATTCATCTATTACATCTAGTTTTGACATATTCTGTGATGTAAATACATATAGCAAATCATTGTGTTGTAATATTTGATTTACATTAAAATAATATATCAAGTCTTTCAACATTGCTATCTCCACAACATTAATAGAAAGAACAATCAATGCCCGCGTATCACTGAGCTTATTAGTTCCCGTATGAGAAGTCGTTATCCCAACGCCATATAGCGGAAGGTGGGCAGACCTGAAAACAAATATTTGTGAATAAAATAACAGTTGAAAAACTGCCGGCGTCAGCAGCTATTGCGTAAGTAAGATGATGATGTGGCTGAACCATAAAATAACAAAACATAATATTACTGTAGTGCAGTGGCTCCTAAAGTTGACTGGGCTAATTCCATCCCCATCACCTGTTGTTAAGTGAACGCTACCCATAGACATCCACAACAAGCAAATGTGTTGCAGACGCGTTGCCTACATTTAATAGACAGGAAAAATGATATTTCCTTTTTCCCGTTAATCCTCCTGCCATTTTCATTTATTATTTGTTGCTAACACGTCATCTATAACTACAGATAAATAAAATTGAAGTGTCTGTATGTAATATTAAAATAAAATTTCCATACTCAATACACATGATTATATGCGGTACTTATAACGAAAATGTAACTTTTTAAATTTTTGTGTCTGTTCGTCCGGTTATTCCGGGTAATCTCTGAAACGACTGGACCGATTTGCATGGGACTTTTACAGGAATATAGTTATTATTGAAAGGATTCAAATAGGATAATTTGATTTGAGCAAAAGCATTAGGGTTCCGCGCAAAATATTAAAAACCCTCGAAATTGTGAAAAAAATAACGCGTCGCCATGTCGAAAGCGCCGCCCCGCTACCCGCAAAATCACAAAGGTTGCCTTAAGCAGTAATATCAAATATAAATATAAGTCAATTTTATAAAATATTTAAGGATGAAAGTTGTTATTTTTATTTACTTGTTCTGTATGATATTTATGAAAAACGATAAAATACAATGAATCGAAACTGTTTAATAAAGGGCATTAAACAATACCATGCACTGCATTGTCGCGTAATCGAAAAATCAGCGACTGTCGTTACAATCGTCGCACGTATCCATTATTCAGTTGACAATCACGTGAAATTTGCAAAAACGAAGCGAAAAACAGTCCACCGTTGTTACGACGACTATCTGAAGCATAAAAAATTCAACGACTTAATCGCTGCGTCGACCAAACAAACCGTATCCGATCAATTACGACCTATCTACGATAGTTCACAATTTATCCGACTTATTTGTACAAGTATTGCATGGATTATACGGGTTTTCAGGTAAATCGACCACTGTTTTAACGTTTTGTTTATTATTTTTAAGTTTTTCTATATCTTATATATTTTTCTATATTTTTATAAACTTTATTATCAAATAACACAACTATGTCAGATCGAATAGAAAAAGAAAGTAACGTAAAACTTGGTTGTGTACTGGAACATTGCATATTCTTTAATGTACAATTTAACACTCTCGACAAACTTCAGTGTTTTTCTGAATGTTCTCTATGTAAATAAAATTTTATGTATTCTCATAATAATTAAATAATGAAAATTTAAGTAGGCCTTATGAAAAGCGTTAATGATATTTTTTTCAGAATTTGACATTCTAAACACTAACGGACCTTAGTAAACTTATAACTAATCTAATCCAGAATCTTGATTTGGAAACTGCCTAACTTCTTAACTGTTATTCTATCTGTATACTTCTCAAGTATGTAAAATAATTAAAGGCATTCTGTAAAAATAATGAATCTTAGAAAATTCTGAGGAATATTAATATTACAGTAGACATTTATGTTAGTTATACAATCCTGACAATAACAAGTAATGGTTAATTTAAAAAGAAAAACCCGACTGACTGCATGATTATCGACATTCATCACATCGTCATAATAGCCTAATACACTCCGGGGAAAAATACTAATCTATAGTCTGATTTTTATTCGACCGAATTCTAACATTTCAGAAGTGTTGCCAACATTGAAACATTATCTCTAAAAACGGAAAACATTTTAGCAAAAATACAAATAAACCTTTCTTGAATGAAAAAAAAAAGTCTTAGTTTTTCTAATTGAAACCTTAAGGTTTCAATTAGAAAAACTAAGACTTAAAAATTACTGATAACTCTAAAATGGTACTTAGATTTTTTATTATCATACTATAGAAGTAACAATAATATTATAGAATGGAAATTAACTTTTCTATTACAGGAAACCCTGTCCAATAATACATAGGTTTCAAACCTTTTTTAGGAAAACCTCTTTGCTTGTATAGTCTTTGCTTCTTGTAAGTGCCAATATAACGAGATATCAAACATAAAATTAAAAAAAATATTTACGCTGCGTCATGTCGTGTCTGTCATGCATATTCTTCTTCTCCATTCTTCTCTTCTCCCAACTTTGAATGCTCGAATGTGCTCACGGTGTTTGTTGCGATTTATTGTTCAGTTTTAATTTGCTGTTACGTTTTGTTTGGTTTGTTGTTTAAGTAGTTTTATTTGTTGTTATTAAAATATTAAAGAAGAGGATAAAATGTGCCCTCGTAATGATCTGACGGATAGTGCGTGTGATACTTTTATAATCCGAGTCGATGATGATAATAACGATATAAGTGATAATGATTACTAAATATTTTCATTTAAGAATTATATTATTTTACTCTGGTTTTTCCCATTTAGCCATTAAAAATTAACATTCTGGTTAGTGTGCATTGAATGCACAATACAAAGGCTATTTACAATGTAATAAGTACAGTTTAGTTGATATAATTCTGTTTAATATTTTTTGTTATTTTATGTTAGAAAAATTCTAAGCAGAAATGGGTCATGATATTTAAATTGACAAAGATTGATAGCTGTCATAATTCCTTCGAATAAAAAATCCGATTATAATTAGGTACATGGTAATATGTATATGGCTCTGCCTTAGCGGATGGTCCATAGTGTCAAGTATTTGCTTGTTTGCTTTTGGCGAAGTCTTGTGAGCATACAAGTCGAAACATTTAAAACTGTTGAATTATCCGAAACCGTTGATTTACTTAAAATAGGACTGACACAATAATTTACATATTGTTAGTAGATTATATGACGAACAACTTATAATCTAATATTATTGGTGTTAATATACTCACATAAAATATTTACAAACGGGGTATTTAGATTGTTTAAGAGGGTCTTAATTAAAGGGATGAGGGATGGAATTGGGAAGAAAATCCATTAGGGATGAAATTTCTTTTGGACAGTTGAAAAAGATATGGTCCACCGTTTCTTCGTCTAGTAAGCATTCACATAGTGAAGTATTGAATATAGAAGATATGAAATATAGAACCCGAATTTTCGCTAAGAAAACTGGGATGCATGCATGGCCTCACACGACAGATTGTCGACTACGATTAGGCCATGGATCCCAGAATGACCTGGAATCCTCGCAAGTGACATGCAAAGAACATCTACACAAAGTGTTTTTAATTTCTATAATAAAAGGGATATTTGATTTACTTCTACATTGGTTTCATAAAATTGCATCCTAACAGCTTTTTAGAACCTGAAAATATTATTGTTTTACTAATCTTGTGTGATTCGATGTACAGTATGGCTTTTAACATTGCGACTGACTCTTCAGTAAACACCGAGGATAAGGGGGAGGGGAGTTTAAAATTTAATACTATACGGAATTTAACGAACATAGATAATACTAGCTGGCCCGGCAAACTTCGTTCCGTCCTATAATTAATAGATGGTTCACTATTTTGGCGATAATGGCTTACACATAAAAGATAGATTATATGTCGCGGGATTTTTTATGTAACACTATTTATGGTAAACATTTCCATTATACATTATAAACGTTACGTTGACAGGTTTTTACAGCGCACACCAGAATAGCTCGCATATGGTGGAATTTTTTCCTCCTTACCGTGATATTTTAGACAATTCACTACTACAATAGACTGATGTATAAGCTATATTATTGTTAAGTTTCATTAAAATCTATTCAGTAGCTTTTGCCTAAAAGAATAACAAACTTCCATATACACCCATTCATACAAAATTACGCATTTATAATATAATTAGGATATATTCATACGTACAGATAAACATACGTACGTACGTGTGAGAACCAGTCCTTCTGAGTTTTTGCTGACCCTGATATCAAATAAAAGCTATCGTGAATTAAAATAATGATTTCTCTAAAGTAATATTTTTGACTCATAATACCTTGTTATTTTCCGGAAGCAACATATGCGGGCGAAGAATGTGCACTCGATCCCTTCCTTCCAGCAGCGCCTGCATGCTTGGGGGAGATTCGGCTGACTCATCAAAACAATAAACAAAGTATCGGGGGCCTATTTTATTACGTTATTATGCATGCCGCTCAATGATTTACGCTGCATATTTTCGCGTGGGCAGCTAGGAAAAATATTTTGATCTTCATTTTAGAGATAGATTTCACATATAATTTATACATAATCGATTGATCGAAGGCAATAATACTGATTATAGACAGGGAATGGTATTTATTCTCTTTATAGAAACTTATTGAAGTCACCGACTACCATCCCGAAATGTGATGTATAAATATGGATGAATCTATCCAAAAATCAGCTTACCAAAGCTTGGCTTAATGGGTAGCGATGGATTTTTTACATCACCAACCATCGGTGCTCAGTCTTTCTCGTAAGAATTCTTCTATCTAACAACCATAGCGTCGTCCATTTCTGTCACCAAAAAACCTATAAACTAAACATGGTATCTGAGGTTTTCAACAAAAGTGCGGTAGACTCTTGTTTGTTCCAATAACATTTATTGAAAATTTATATCACTTTTTTCTACGTCTGACAACGTTATTAAACCAATAAACTCTATGCGACATCGTACTCGTATATGTGACAAATAATAAATAAAGAAAAACAATATAATAAATTTCTTGAGATTTGCATGTCAAGAAAAACGCCTAGTGCTTATCTTCTACGGCCGCAAACGCTAAGCGTTATCAATCAAGAAGCATTTCCCGGTACAAATTTATCACGAGCCTCTTATTGTGACGCCGGATAACACAATATCCATCGGATATCCGGAGGGGAGCTCAACATCATATTTTTATCATCATTATCTCAAAAAAATTGTTGACAGAATAGTATGGATATGACATAGGATACTACATTATTTCTTAAAACACCATGTTTTTTTGACCTGACGATAGTTGGTAGTGGAAAATCTCATAGGTTCGTGTCAACAATATGCTGAACATGCGTCACGCGTCAGCAATATGCTTATTTGAATTTTAAACAGTTTCGACGATATTTTTTTCAATGATATTTCTTGTATTCACTTTTTAATTTTATTATTAAGACACAAGGGTACATTTTTGTTGATTATTTATTTGTTTTTAAACGTTTGTCGCGCCTGCTGGACCTTTTTTGAGTTTTCACTTCTGTCTGTTTCGTTTATTTACGTTTTCATTTATTATCTATTTTTGACGCATGACACTTAACTTATAAAGGTTCTTCATAACGTAGTCAGTAGTTTAGTTATTACGCTCTTCCACTGTATAAATATGGATAATATTCTCCATAATATTTACACTATATCGGTAAGCTTACAGCAGAGAGGTCGTTACCTATACTGCCTGCATTGCAGTAGAATCTAGCATTTGAACGAATGTAGTACGGTACCTAGTTCAATTTTTTCTACCTTCAAGAGAAGAGTGAATAGGCTGTTTTTAAACTAGTGCGTACCATCTTTAGACCACGTCACCACTTAACATCAGGTGGGATTGTGGTCAAGCGCTAGTTTATTCTTTATAAAAAAAAAAAAAAATTTATTACATTTTTCGGTATAACTAATATTCGGGTATATTGATTTAGTACAAAACAGAATAATTAAATTAATCAGATATTTAATTATAAATTCTCGTAAAGTTATTTAATTATTATACAACAAATCGTATCCATACTATTTCTCGAACACCCAAATTTTCATTCTCGGTTCGCGAAAAAAAAAACAGAGTTTTTAACGGGGCGCTGCATATTATTGGCTGATTAATGATTACAGTAGTACCTAGCTCCCACACTTCTGACGAAAACAAGTTTACATTAAAAGTGTTTTTTGAGATATTTTTTACAAACTTATTTATCCTATGTGCCATGGTGAAATGAATAAGGGAAAAGTAAAATTATTTCTAGTGACATGTAATATTCCACTATTAATAAAATACGAACAAATTTTCAATTTAGATTATAACGGGGAAAAATAAAATAAAAATAAATTAAATATCTATCTATTTATCTGTCTTAACTCCAGTCTCCATTCAATCTCAAGCTACACTCTTTCTAAACCTGTCCATTCATCGCGTAGCATACTTCTAATACGTCCTTATTTTAAGTCATGCTTTCTTCCATCTTTCCTCCGTTATACTTATGTGTGCGTATTGTTATATTGTAGCAAATAGTGTAGATACATTTGGTATAAGTAGCTATGTTAAACCTGATGTTAAGTGACTACCTCTCCGAAATCCTGAAACTACGAAGTAGGCAAAGAAAAGGAACATGAAGCTCAGAAATAGAAATGCCTACTTACTTACTTACACTTCTATTGATATTCTTTGAGGTGATAGTAGATAGGGAAAGTGTGCCCTTTATAACCATCACCTTGGTACTCGAGCTGCAACTCGAAGTAGTGAAGCTCTACTGTTTCTTGATTGATTTACCTGACAATAACTTTGAGGTACCATGTTTGTGTCTGATGACCCCTGTCAGATCAGTGTAGGCCTTCATAATGAATCTTGCGAAGTGGGCAGCCAATTTTATTAAACCTGAAAGTTTGAATTTTGTTAGCTCCAGTCGTCCGTATCCAACGGGTTAGGTCGCTTATTCACTTAAATACAAGGCTACTGCATATTTTCAAACAATGTATCCGAGGCATAATATTGTTTCTTGTTGGTCTTGTAGCTTTATCTTGCAATCTGCTCTTCACGTGTCGAGAGATAGACAAATAAAATAAAATATGGCCAACTCGCTAATAGACGAGATTTTTATTGATGAAAGAATTATTCAGGTAGGTTTAGTAGTTTTTCAGTTTACCCGGAACAAACAAACAACGGAACCCCGGAAGCAGAAGAAATTGTACGGGAGTAAAATATAGTTTTAATAATTTAAGGTTGATGTGTAAACACTTTAATTCGCTACCTATTACATACCGCAAAAAACCCAATTATAGGCACTTTGAGCACTTCGTGCTTAAATCGTGAATACTGACTGCATGAATAGTAGCCGGCATAAAAAAGTAGTTAAGGCGAATGAACCTAATAATACAACATAAAATTTAAATTATAATTGTTTGTTTCTTTGTGTTGAATTTTCGGTGCTGAGCTTGCTAAGGAGCTAAGGATTATTTAGGTAGCTAGGCACTATTTATTATCGATAAGTTCAGCATCGTCTTTTTCTTATTATAGACAATAAATCAGCTAGGTTTCAATTTTATAATAAAATGTTGTCTACTTACTAGAAAAAAGTGCATTCCCTTTCCATCATTCAGTCTTGAAAATACTACCAGCTTAAATAGACCTGTTCTAACGTTGGTTGGTGGTCAGGTGACCATGCTTGACTTATTCGTTGATAACTGCAAAAACCAGTAATGCTGCCACTATGAAATCACTCTGAAGTTGATGATTCGTTATGTTTCTACCACGTTATGCATTAATTTGTATCAAAACACTTCCACTATGAAAGTTATATCGTTTAACAACTTGTAACAGTTTTAGAGACTGATCGTACGTATTCTCAAATGAAATGGAGTCTACACTAAAACAATGAGCAGTTAGCTTAGCGAATTACAAATTCCATATCGGCTAGGCATTAATCAATCGTCTAGAAAGTTGCCTTGATCGATATTCGAATAACGACGTCCGGGTATAACACGAACAAGTACGGGTGACGACGCATTCGGTTAATTTTTCAACAATGCAGATGCTGGCTTAAAATCAGTGGTGTTATAAAGGATCTCGTCTCGGAGAAGAGTACGTGAGAGGAGACCATTCCTCAAGCAAAGAAGGAGGCGTTGTAGGCGTGTTAAAGATTGACCACGCCTTTTAAATAGGCGTGTCTTAATAATCCGGATATTATAATTATACAATATAGTATAACTTAAGTATTTTATGGAGGACGGGAATATCTCCACGGAGATTGGATGTGACGTATGGCTGTAAATCAAACTGAACGGTATTAATAAATTCTTTGTAAGTTATCTATGAAGTATAAATAAATATAGATAAAATATAATTGTAATTATGATAAATATTTATTATTTAATTTATATCTAAATTGAAAAATTAGTTGAAGATGGTTAAAGTTAATCTTGTAAGGTATACAAAAAAATATTTTTCTTGCTTATGTGTGTATTGAAATTTATAAGAAGACCTTAGAAATTAAGCGGTAGTGCTTATATTTATTTTTTATAATATAATTTAATTTAGATTTAATAAATTCCACTAATGAAATTAAAAATGCAAGACTTATCCAATTCTGATACACATGACTATGTAGGCGGAGTCTCCTCACGACCACTTACGACATTTTCCGAACGTTTACGACCATTTTCTACAACCAAATCAACCGCCCAGCTAAGTAAAAACTTCTTGTATTAACTGTTCACCCTCTACACACCCATACTGCATAAAGTGTAGCGGGACGGGGTAGGTCAACTGAATCTGGTTATATCTGAAAAAATGCAATACGGAGGGATGAGGAAGAAATTCCAGCAGGATACAGTTACGTAACATCAGTCTAGCGGCGAGGGCTGCTGAGTGAGCACGTTTCGTAGTAACCGGCGGTACCAGGAAAACATAAACAACAACAACGTGCTTACACTCGTAAACAACGCGACGAGTTCGTGAAACTTCTCGGAATCTTTAGCAGTAAGTGAAAGTTTTTTTTTCAAATATCAGTTCTGGTATATTTTAATTAACAATTTACAATAATTATATT
Source organism: Papilio glaucus (assembly GCA_000931545.1). Taxonomy (NCBI): domain Eukaryota; kingdom Metazoa; phylum Arthropoda; class Insecta; order Lepidoptera; family Papilionidae; genus Papilio; species Papilio glaucus. Next base: position 160,068 of record JWHW01003612.1, read on the forward strand.
AAAGAAGCAATACATTAATTTTATTTACATTCTTTTTTATCATTTTACTATAATTTTTCAGTTCATTTTTATTTTTTTTATTTTGTATAATTTTATACTCTGTGATTCCCTAATACGATAATTACAATATTTTCTTATTATTTTTGGAAGTTTTGTATCAAATATATTTTCATAAATATAATAATCGAGTAGAATATTGTTGTGTTATTACTATGAATGGTAAATTAACAATTTTATACCATTTACAATATAAATGAAATTAGTAACAAAATCAAATATTATATAATGATGGTTCAAATGTGCAGTAAGTCTCAGTTTCCGTTCAAGGAAGATTCCTAAGGAAATTAGAACTATTAAGACATATAATCAATCGGCTTTGAGTCCAAATGATCCATTTTTAAAAACAATACCTTAAAATCAATATTAAAAAATTATAATTTCATATGAATTTTATTATCTATATTTTATTTACAAATAACTATTTTTTGCATTGGTATATTAACTGGTTTACATGTCTAGCTCACCTCCTTAATTAGAATTCCTTTATTATTGCTTGTAAGAACTTTTTAGTCTCAGTCTCAGAGACACAAAACACATTTTTTTATTGTGCAGTAATCTGCTCAATCAATCATGTGAACCATCTTTTATCTAAATTTTATTATCAAGTTTGTATCAGTTAACTTGTTTGTAATGTGGGGTTTGGTTTCTTGTAACTCTGAAAATATCTAACCGCTTTTTAATATTTTTCATTATATTGCTGCTATAACAAGAAATACTAAAATACAGAATATCATAAATATTTAAAGAGGCTCCAATGCAACAAACGTGACTTTTTATAGACAATGGAACGGAACCCTTAGTGCGTGAGTCCGACTTGCACTTGGCCGATTTTTATATTTACGTGAATGACATAAAGTAAAAATCGAAGAGATCGTGCAGCATAAATTACTGCGCTAAGAAGAAACATTATTTAATTTTTTCATTATTTTATTTTAGTGATGCATAATCTCAATTGCAAAGGATTTAATAATAAAATAAATCAAGTAATCGGTGATGGTTATGGTGTATCATAACCATCGTCAAACGTTGTGCTCGTCACGTTTCAATAACAATTTAAAATAATCATAGGGACGGCCAACATAAATATTAATTTTAGTTTTTTTAACGTCTAAACGTTGTTTGTTGTTAATAAATCAAAATTAATATATCAAAAATTAATATATTTGTCTCAAGGCGTTCCAATTAATTATATTTATTCGAATAAAAACTAAACGCTAAAATAACTAATGTTAAAACAAGAATATCATTTATAATAATAGACAATTAATATCATTGTCCTGCCCCGTTCCCACTTTCCACACTACCTTTCCTTCTTCCACGTAACGCAACAAATGCATGTTGATGACTCGAACTCATATTTTATTCAAACAAAGTCTCATAAAGTATATTTTACTCGCATAAAATTGCTTAGCGTGCCTATAGAAGTTTAAAAAAAACTAAACGTTCTGTTGCGTTTTCCTGGCCTAAGTAGTTTTTTTTCTTTGAAGAATCTCATCCTCATAAGAAAATGTAAGTTCATAGATGTAAGTCTTCATTAGAGTTATTAGTATCGCTGTATTGTAGAATGATGTGGTTTAGTTACAGCTTTGTTATATACTAACAGTAGTAGATTCCGCAACAACATATGTTGCACGAATGGGCCGGCTCGAACGGTGAAATACCACGACCTCAGAAAAAACAGGCGTGAAGTAGAAGTGTTTCTGTGAAGAGTGAGGTGCCAGAGGCCTAATCCCACCTTTTCCCCTTCCTATCCTTTTCTAATGCGGTTACTCAATATCTGGTGAAAAGCATGCTGGTTTGCCACCTTCTTCAATAAAAAAAACCTAAAGTGCCTATCATTCTGCGAAATATTAGTTTTCATGTAGTTTAATTAATTTTTAGGATTTTTTGTAGTTTGCACCACATTATATTATTTTTGAGACAGCGTATAATAATCTGAGTTTGGAGCTAAAATCATCTACGTCATTTCTAACATCTATATATTTTCTCTATAAACCGTAGAGCTTTACAATATATATTCTTAAGCGACCGTAAAATTAAGTTTAAATTATTTAACTCTAGTTAAATATTCTTTTTTTATGGAACAAGGTGGCAAACGAGCAAGCGAATCACCTGATGTTAAGTGAGCGCTACCCATAGACATCGGCAACAAGCAAATGTGTTGCAGATGCGTTACCTACCTTTAATGGACAGAGGAGGGCATAGATAAGACAAAAGGATATTTCTTTTTTTTCCCTTTCATTTCTTTTCCCCGTTAACCCCCTCCCCGTCCAATCGTCTACACGTTCCCATCCTATCCTTATGAAGAAATGATGGAAAAGGGAACAGGACTGAAATTAGGCCTTCGGCTCACTCATCGGACTTGTACTTGTACTGAGTGTACTTCTACTTCACGCCTGTTTTCCGTGAGGTCGTGGTATTTCACCGGTCGAGCCGGCCCATTCGTGCAACAGATGTTGTTGTTGCGGGCTCTACTACTGTTATTCCCATTTAAAGTAATTCAAAAAATTTCAGTAACGTATTTTCGAGCATCATAATTCTTGAAACAACAATTTCATACTTAAGGGTTACTAAGACTATATAATATATGCTTAAAGCTTAATAATAGATGTGTATAATAATAGATACACATTTCTCTACCAGAATGATAAGTTATGACTCTAATTTCATTTTAAGTGTCTAATTCAATTAAGATAAATTAGAGTTCATTTTTACAAAAGGAACTTATATTTTCTTTACAATCTTATCATTAAATCGATTCCTTTCCTAATTGTCTTGCTTAGATTGCAAATAACAATATATTTTCCACTTGTTTACGTGTACCTCCCCTTTGTTTACTGTTTACGGATGCGACCCCGCGTCATACGGGCGAGGGGTGTATTGCACCCCCAACCACCCTTGCAACACCTCAATGCAATCATGAATCGTCCCCATAAATCCAAGTGGGTATTCTTAAACAAAAGAAGAATACCGGATGTGCTGCTTTTACATTCACAAAATGTTTAGTTGTAATTTATTAATCGTTCATCATCAGTAAACAAGTATCCACTGCTGGACTTGGACCTTAAAGATCCTTTGACGCCCGTAGCCAGTGGACTTCCACAACCTTGAACAGGTCGTCGGGATCTTGTCGGTCCTCTACCTATGGAGCGTTTTTCTGTCCAGAGTCTTTTGACCCGATCGGTTGTGCGCGTAGATGAATGCATCCAGCCCCATTATAATTGAATAACATTATTTTTCAGTAAACGCGACTGAATAACGGAGCTCTATAAAAAGTTTTCTATTGGTTTCATGTAAAACTCATTTACAAATTCAAAAGAAATTAAAATGTTAATTGTAATATCGAGCTAATTAAAGAATAGCTGATCTGAATATTTGATGATATCAGCCAGAGGGTAATAATCTAACCGCCGCACGGATTAATAATTCACAGCTTCAACAATTGAATCTGCTCGCGATACCTGTTATTAAATATGCAAATTAGTTATTTATTCAAGTCGCGCCACTTCGAATCACAAAAGGGGAGATCTTTGTGCGAAACTTTCTCTAATATTTCCTTGACAATGCTGTCATATCAACCTTGTAACATGCACCAAACGAAATTGTATGTAACTGTCGGCATTGTAGAATTATTACTAGTCATTGTTAAAACTTTAGATACATTGCTACAGATTTGGAACTGATCTATGGCGTTTTTTTGGATGATGTACATTACTAATTTAACATTATTACATCCTACATTGTTATACAGCGACAAAATTGACAGGTTTGTCTACAAACTTAAATATTTGGACACTTGATTCCAATTGATATTGGTAATAGAATGAGCACCGCGATTATAGTTTCTGTAAAAGTACCTGTCACCATTGTTGTGTTGTTGCTGTTTATACCATCACCATTTAGAGCTCAATAGTCCACTCTTATAAAGAGCATAAAATAACATAAAAAAACTCGTAAAAAAAGTAAAAGTAAAGACATTGATTTGTCATCAACAGTTTGATGACAAATCAATGTCTTTAAAATAGCAATGGGCTACTGAAAAATTAGCTAGCTGTCAAATATCCGATCAAGTGTCGTTTGAGTTGCTAGAAGCATGATCATTGACTTTTTATTTTTTGCTTATAGAAATGAAGTCGATTAGACATAACGATTAACTTGAGAGCAGCTTTAGTTGAATAAAAATCCCTAAAAATCCATCCTTAGTTATAAAACAAAATTATTTTTTTAGGTTACATTGTGAAATATTTAAAATCGACAACAATAATTAAAACAGTCGTCAAATGCTTGTTTTA
>JWHW01003612.1:169115-216754 GCA_000931545.1 Papilio glaucus
AAATCCCAAATCAAACATTGTGACACAATCGAGAGACCATTGAGTAACGACTGTGTTATAATATGATTTGGTCGCCTGGAAAGCTTATGCGCTGAACATTCTGTAACAGCTTATGCATACTGACATACTGTTACGTATTATATATTACTCACATTTAACAGCAGTAGAATCGTACAACAGAAGCTGTTATGAGTAGGTCGATTTTACTGGGGTTTTATTATAATATACGAGGTATATTTACATCGACTTAACAGGACACGACAGACCGCCAGGTATCATCCACACCACTTGGATGACTGGCATTCCTCCACAGTCCGCTTCTCACGAAATTTTCTGCCACGCACTGCCTCGCTGTGGAACGGTCTGTCCTCGGCGGTATTTCCAAACCAGTACAACTTAGGGTCCTTAAAGAAGCGAGCTTATCTTTTTCTTAAAGGCCAGCAACGCAATTGCAATTCCTCTGATGTTGCAGGTGTCCATGGGCGACGTTGATCACCTCAGTGTTCTCGCCGCTCGTTTGCCCCCTTCTCATATAAAAAAAACAAGTGTCAAGAAGAGGCATTCATTTCTATTGTGTTTTGTCTTTTGCCAGAACACACAACATACATCCCAACCTTACGTTGCTGCAGATGTTTATGGGACAAGTCGGTTACTCAGTACTAACTAGTAAGATGAACTATAAAAGAGAGCAAAGGAGATATAATATAATATATAATATATTAATTTTAGAGGAGAGATATTTTTCTTTCTTTTATGGAAAGAGGCAAACGAGCAAGCGAGTCACCTGATGTTAAGTGACCGCTACGCGTAGGCATCCACAACAAGCAAACGAGTTGCAAATGCGTTGCCTACCATTTATGCATAGAGGACCCCTCCTCTTCTTCGTATTTCTGTTTATTTTACCGGTCGAGCCGGCCCATTCTTGCAACAAATGTTGCCCACAACGCTCTACCACTGTTGAAATTTAAATTTAGCTACTTCGCAGTTAACTAACTAACTAGAGTGGCGCGTTGATCAAAAGTGGGCCTTAGCCTCCGACAACAAGAGTCTTCACTCTCTCCGTTAATTGTTATAAAATATTGTTTTTTTTAAAAAATGAGTTTTGTGAATAAATGAAAACGGCAACAAAAATAGTACTCGTCAAAACCAAGGCAAAAGTGAACATAATATGCGAAAGGGCGAACCTAAAAGACCTATACCGTCAGTATATCTTGACGTTTTGTAAAAGATTTTATATCAATTATGCAATCACAATTGCGGCTACGTGTTGATTGCGACATCTAGTGTCGAGTAGCAAAATTATAGCCAAGTTTTTATGAATTATCTTACTTTCTAGCAGTAGATGGCGTAATTAACATTGGCTTTTGTATATTTATGCTTTCCTAGTACTTGGCGATCGTAACTGCCTGCTCCAGATTCTCCAACAACGGACGCCCACGTTCCAAGCGTTCCGCTGTTCATTCTAGGACGCCACAATTCTGCGCATAACATTCCGATGCAGATAGATTTGCCGCCGTTACCGTCGCCCACGACTTCGACTCTATTTTTAACGTCGTTCGAGCGTCTTTCTCTCGTTACATAGTAACGCCGTTACCGTATATCGCACTACGTTGCTTGCTTCATTTTAAATAGAACGTAAACTCATCATCGTCATGATTACACAGTTTTTGTATTTTAATTTTCATTCGTCTAAATATGAAGACGGAAATTCTAGTCGAAATTTTTGAAGTTATTGTAAGTAGATACATAAGATTATTTTTTATTGTACGTTATAAATAGAATTCAACTAATGCCTCAATAATATTTAATAATTACAAAAAAAATAATATTTAGAAATCCAAATTAATGAGTCACTTTAACAGTCACTGTTATTTGGGTAAGGAGTTTTGTTTGATATACTAAATTTATTCGATTTAAAAATATAGATGGGCGAGCATTGATATCATTAAAGACGACACAATCAAAAATTGTGTTTTTAAATTTCAGTCGAGGAAAAGCGGATGTCCACATTTCATAGTAATCACCACGTCTGTGACATTTTGAACCTGAGATGATTACTGTTGTGTTGGACCTGAAAAGTAATTGTGGTTTTTTTAAGGAACAAGGTAGTGAACGAGCATACAGTTCACCATATTAAGTTTTTCATGCCCATAGGCATTTGTAACAAAGTTATGATTGCAGACGTGTTGCCTTCCTTGTACAGAATAAATAAAATAAATAAATATGCACTCACGCCTGTAACCCAGAGTGGTAGGCAGAGATAACGGATTTCCATTTGGTGCGATCCTGGCACACCTCTCTCGCTTCTTCTACACTCATACATCTACGCATACATGGTCGTCGGTTATGGATGCTCCTTATATCACACTTCTTTAGAATGTCACTAATGTGGTCGATGTAAGTTCTCCTTGGACGTCCCCTGCCAACGCTGCTACTCACTTTTGCAACATAATTTTTTTCGGTACTCTCTCTTCATTCGTCCTATCAACATGCTCGAATAATGGACAGATGAGGGGATAAACAGGAAAAAGATATTTCCTCTTCCTATCTATCCCCTCCCCGTCAAATCCTCTTCCCCCTCCCATCCTTATTAGAAAAGAATAGAAGGGGTAAGAGGACTAGAATTCGATTTCTGGCACCTGGCACAGTATAACTGCTCAATAATGGAAGCTAATTTATTTGTAAGAAATATATTGATATTTAGGCGCACTAGCAAGTCCCTTCAATTGTATCGAACTAAATTTTGTAAGATGTAGGCTGTGTCGACGGACGAGTGAGATCATTTCAGACGACAGCTAACGGCGAAACTATTTCGAGCTGCGCACTCACGAAGCTATTTCTGTACCCCCGATACCTTGAACCGCTCATCAAGTACGTACGACCTATTTTTGATATCTGGCCAACGGAATATTCTGGAAAGACACACAAAGGAACAATTTTCTAATGAAATAGTAAACTTAGAAATATGTAAACGATTTTAAAATATTCATTCTGCCGGTAACCAGGATACTTTAAAATGAATTTCTTCATTTAAATGTAACTAAAGAAAATGGCCAATGACAATTTTCACCATATAATTAAACACAATGGTCTTATTTGACAATCGGACACCATACCATGAAGCTTAATTCTAATATATTTATGTATATCTTATGTATTTAAAAAAAACATATAAATAAAATGACATCAAACAATTTTTATTTTGTGTATTTATTATTTAATCGGTAATTTTTACGCGAAACAAAATCACTTAATTAATTTACAAGAATTTCAAAATCGTAAGTAGATGATTTTTATTATTTTTTGTAAACAAAATTAAGAGAAAGTAACAAAAGATGAAGATACCTATATATAGATTCAGATAAAACAAATAAAAATGTGGACTATTTTTTCAAATAATGAATTACAATAAAAATAATAATTTGACGTATATTGAGCATCACTGTTGTGTTTCCAAGTGTCCTGAAATGTTTACCAGCAATTATCTTCGTAAAGTAGGGCGATAGCCCTACTTTACGAAGATAATTGCTTTATTATAAAGATAATGAATTATCTTTATAATAAATGTTTATTTTAAAATTATTCTACATTACCCAAAATGAAAAATCATTAGTAATTTGATTGCTTTTAATAAACTTCCTTACTGTAAAGTATTTTCCTTCTTTTAAAAAAAGCAAATCGTAAAATGAATTGTGGGAATGTGATAAATTTATGTGATTCATACACAAGTTATAAACAGTTAATTCATCATAATAGTAATCAATCAAAACATTTTACCACAAAAACCATTATTATTATTTTATCTTGGAGGTGTTGGGTACTTGCATGCGATAAGTCCATACTAAATATTTTGTTCCCAATTTCTGTATAGATATATATTATTAAGTATTTAATTTAACTATCAGATGAACGATCTATAAATTTATAGATTCGAATATTCGAAGCAAGTAAACACAAATGAAAACCGTAAATATATGCAGTTGCTTTACTCGTTGAGGAGAATAATAAATGAACAACAAGTTTAATAACACGAAAAGTGTAACGCAAACAATGCAATGTTGGTGCGAGTGACGTCACCCGCATTCGGTGCAAAGTGCATGTATGCACCTTTATCTCCTCGCATTTATGCTGCCCTGGTGATCGTTCCTTTTGCAAGCGCCACCAAAGGGGCCCTATCCCCTTCGGCACCCTTCTCTGGGTCATTGCATCTTTCGGTCACTGGCCTTTTTAACCTTCACAAGAATGCTGTTAAATGCTGCTTCTACATCACAAAACTATTTTCATCATTATTGTTTTTTTTTATTATGGAAAATAACAATGTAGATTATTTTTGGAAATCATCTGCAGTTTCGGTTTTGATATTTATCTATATTTTTTTCTATATCTAGTTATTATCTATATTTAGTTATTAGCTTTATACGTCAGCATAATAAATAATACCATTGGACGTATTTGAACATATTATACATTTCACATAATTTATTTAAGGATTAAAATCCTCTTTTGCGTCATTTGATCCATATGATATATAAATAATATTAATATTCATTATAACAACAAAAAATAATCATTTATAATTAATAAATGATTAATAGTGCTCAAATGTTTGTTTTATATATTTTAATCCTTTGTAAAATGTTTACAATTAAATAAAACAATAATAAAGATTTTATACGTCACAAAAAAAGCAGATGAAAAAAAAAGGAATCTTCCTCCTCCGGCTTGTCTTACCAGGAACTTGTTGGACAAGGAATACAGAATTCAAGAGTGGTATGATGCAGTTTTATACACACAAAGGCAAATGCATTATGAATACAATGGCACACATGTCATTACTGTAGTGACGTGAAAATATTGATCCGCCTCCGCGCTACGTATTAATTGAGAGGTAGATTGATTGGATGAACACGTAATCAAGTGTTACTCATTGGGGATTATTTCATTTTATTATCTAGTAGTCTCAACTCTATTTGATTGAGTAAAGTAGATTTATTTAATTGTCATCATGCATATACAAGTGAAAATTAATTTAACGTTACCCTCAAAATTAAAAAGCAACTAATCCCCTTTGTCATATCATGTCACTAACATTGTTTTTGAAGTGAAAACTTCTATAAACGCGTTAGGAAAATCTTAAAGGTTCGCGTAAACAACACGCGTCAGCAACATGATTAAGACTAAGAATAAAGCCAGTACCTTTTAAAAGTATTTTTATTTCTAGGTAATAAAAGAAAGCAGTGACAACGCAACGGAAATCAATGGATAGTCCATTGATTTTAGTTAAGTTAGAGTTGTAGTTTAATATTAGTTAAGTATTGGTTTAAGAAGGTTATGAGATTTCGACATGTAAAAATGAATTAGAACTAGCGCAGAGAGGGCTCAAAAGAGCTGCATAGAAAATGTTAAAATTCGGAAGCGGGGTTTTAAAGTTGGGATTTCATGGACTTGTTTTGGCTAAGAAAAGCCGCCCCTTAAATTAGGTTAGCCAAAAGCAACTCTAAGGCGTTCGAAATTAGGGCGCTATGTCTACGAAATTGCATTTTAATTATCACAAGAACAATCAGTATTATACATCAACAAAACGATAAATGTAGGTATATTTCAAGGTCCTTCAATAAAATGAATCGACCCGAGTGAAATCCATCCAGTCATTAAAACAAAATTAATACAGCTAATAAGGTAACTTAAGATACATTAATTCTACGGTGGAACGAAGTTTGCCGGATCAGCAAGTAATTAAATATAAACATCTATAAATCATCACACAAATACCTTTCTACTGACAGTCACAGCTTTATTATCTGTATTTTGCTCTTTAATGTAGGCAGGCGAATTAATTGTTACTCCTTATAGAACATTGTTGATGATATTTGTCATTTGACTACATAATATATGCTAGGTTTAAAAACTTAGCAATTCGCATTAAGTATTCACTTTGATATTAGTAACATTAACGTCCTGTAATACTCCACGGACTCATCAGCATTAGCTCATGCACGAAAACATAACGCATGCATGCAACTTGGCTTCATAACGATGACATGTAAGATATTTTTACAGCCAAGTTGAAACTGAAATGAGGTGATCATTTATAAAAGCTGGAGCTGAAATTGTTTTTATTAAATGTTTTTTTTTAAATCAACATTAATGAAAATATTTGAGAATAACTATTTTGACAATGTTTTAATTGGAATTTTTTACTACTTGATAAAAAAATGTTAACCATCAGATTTTATTGAAATTTTAAATTCAAATATCCCCAATGTACATTATTTTTAAATGAAATAATAATAAAAATGTTTTTAATTAATTTTGAATTAAAATCATGTTCATTTAATTCCATACGTAAACAAAAAGTTAGTAATTTTCGAAGGTAAAAATATCTCAATAATCGGTACTGGCCACGTATGGCGATTATTTTGGTCGATCGTTTCTGCCTCGTGTCCGTTCGCGCCGATATTTACACCCAAAGCTCCATGCCGTCGTATAAAACACGTTATTTGAGTCAGCAGCGCTTATTTTCTTCTCAACTTTTGTAAGAGAGCCATCTAGTGGAAGACGTGCTAAACACACGCTAGTGAAGTGATTAATATATTCAGTTTTGTGTCCAAAGAATTTGCTTAACAAAAATGCCTGGTCGTCCACTTTGGCAGGTAAATTATTTTATAAGAATATAAAAGGATATATAGACTTCTAATATGATATTAGTTAAAAAGGTTAAAACACAAAAAAAAAAAATTAAAACGCTATTAAAACCTATACCAGTGCGAGTAAAACAATGACTATGCATTGTCATATTTTTATTAATTTCATAATTATAATTACATTTTAAAAATAATCGTAGCGTGTTATATATAGATGTTGTTATTGGATATTCGTACGTGTGTTCAGAGCGTACGGATGACTAACGATGTAGCCTTGAAATGTGTACCTGAGATTCAGGTGTTTTACGAATTACAATTTTCTTAGAATGTAAAATTGGGATGTTGCTAATACATAAAATCTAAATAACTCTTACTATATGTTATCTTTTATGTTGATTAATTTGAAAAAGTTAAAAGAAATACGTGTAAACAGCTTTATAAACTTTATTTACAATTACATCTATGTTATAATTACGATACAAAATGTATCTAGTCTTAGCATAAACATTAAATCACTTTCAATACTGCTATAAATTAATTGGTTTGTCTAATTTGAACACAAACGTGCTATTATTAGTTTTGCTATTTCAAAGAAGTGACTGTGTTTATTATTAATTAAGGCTATCTTAAATCTATTAAAATCTACTTAAATAAAATTCTAAAAAATCTACTTCAATCAGACTTTTTTATCAGATTTCTTAACGACTGCATTATTTTTGATATCTCCAATCATGAAATTCGCAGGCAAATTATGGAATAGTTGTTGCAAGAAACCCAATAAAATATCTTCAATAGTTTTTGATAGAATCGGTCTTAAGGATTCGGAAACTGGCCTCCAATTGGCATTCAGGTACGAATTCGTGCTGTCCTCTGAAAAAGTAAAGTGAAAAATATAATTAATGTTAAGTAATTTTATTATATTAAAAAGTATTATACATAATCATATTTTATTATGTTTTTATGACATGAATTTGTCAACTGGTCTTAACTGGGTTTTTTAACTTTGTTTAAAAGTTTAATTATTTAAAGAAGCGTTAAGACTAAATAACTCAAAAATATTTCTCTTTAAAAACAAGACGAGAGAGGAGAATGTATTATACCATAACTTAGTACATACTAGAAGAATTAATTAACGCAATATTTAAATATATTTTTTTCTATATAACGTATAAAAGTAATTAAGGAGAGTCCGTATTTTCTTCTTCACAGCGGAAATATACAACGTTGCAAATTGTAAATTCAAGGGACTAGGATATCATATCAGGCAGCGGTTGTTGAAATACATACAATAAATGAATTACAGCCATCTATATGTGACAGCAGAAATCTATCAACCGCAAACATTGTATATCTACTTTGTTCCTTGTAACTTATAAATATAACGTATAGATGGCGCTACTAGACATACTGTTTAAAACTTACCGAGAGATGAAATTCCATCAAATAGATTGTTCATTCGTAGTTTCAATCCTCCAATACTATATTTTACATGTGCTTCACTGACATTGAAGAACACGAATCCATCTTTGTCATACAACTTAACACTGCTTATAATATCAATAGTCATATTCGCTGGAAACAAGTGATAGTTACATTTTAAAAACTTCTCCGAAGTTGATAATATTTATTAAATTGTACGGAATAATTAAACAATGTTCAAAACTTACTCGGTTCAAACCAACAGAGCCCCCTCCCGACTAATGGAATTAACAATATTTTCCCTTTTAAGTCGTACGTTCCCTCTATTCTTATTTTTGGTACTCGCACTTTTGTGTAAAAGTTGTAACTCTTACCATCCACCCTGGAAAAAGATGAACTTTTAAGACGAGAGAAAACGATTGAACTAACAAGTTTAAAAAAGTTTTTTATGTCCACGTCCGCCGGTTGTTCGACTTCGTCGATCAAACTGTTACTCTCATTACCAGGATGGCATAAACAAGTATTGGTAAAACTTACTGGCTCAATAAAACTTCAGTATCTCCGAACCCTGTTACAATGACGTCATCGAGAGCCGCATTCACGTTCACCGGGCCATCTCCTTGTAAAATTCTTATCTTAGGAATTTTTAGCGGATCTAGAGGAACCATGCCTATTTCAGGTAAACCTAGAACATAGATGGATTTAAAATAATTAAAATACCGAATTCCAAACCTTTATAATGGATCAGCATTTAAATAAATAAAAAAATTGTTTATAATGTAATGTTGCTCTTGCGGAGTCGTGTAAATAAGATGAAGAAACATCGCTTTCGCTTTCCGCAAGTTATGCACCTATACATGTTTCGTAATTGAGGCTATGACTAGCCTAGTGGCTCGTGAACCTACCCACCCACTATCATTCTTAGCAATCTATGCAACACCATCTAACTGTGTATAATAACGCAACAGCCATAATCCGAGTCAGGGTATCGTAACAGACTAGGTCTGTTCAAATTACAATTTTTTATTGCTGATTTGCTTATTCAAAAGTACTATGTATAACTGGCCAAGGGCATATAGTGACGACTTTTAACCAGGTAAATTTTGGCTATATAAACAAAGATGAAATCCAACCCTTACTTTCTGCAAAGCACGGTAAAACATAGAATCCGCTTTTTCATAGATCTTTTATGATAGTTATTAAATCTGCCTTGACTGTACTACTTTTGCTTCTGTTCAGTACTATGATTTGGCATCGTATCCAGTTCTAGGGATACTCTCTAATTACTTAGGTTACAATGTATTTGGGTAAGGTAAAATATTAAAATAAATATATTTTACCTTACCCAAAGGTAAACTATATTTATTTTAAATGTGGTCGTACTAGGAATTCAGTTGTAAGAAGAGGTATTGACAAAGTGGATAGACCTGTTGTGCAACTGTGCCGACTGGTTAGCATTTTAAGGCAATTTGGTTTGTGATTCGTAAATGACTTGCTGAGCTGATTTAACTTTACCTTTATTGTTAATGTGTAGAAAAATACATAATATGAAATCGTTTACCGGGTCCCAAAGCGTTGAATAATTGTTGTACAGCTTGCTTCGAACATTCGTCGAATTCTGGGTCGCTTTTGAAACATGTCTTTACGAAATCAGCTGAAATAATAAACAAGTATGTATAAGTTTAACCATAATAACAATAAAGACAGAAATATTTGCTGTGACATAATTCGTATTCTTTAACTCTTGTTTAATCGTAACAAAGGCAGAAAAGTAGAGAACAAAATAATTTTAGGTAATATGGTTGAAATTTAATAATAGTGCTAAATATCTTGACAGCTGCATTATGTAAATATCGATGCGATTATATAAAATACGCGAATTGGACTTTTATGCCTTTGTTTGTATTACACGCCTTGAATAATTGAAATACCAAATGAAAATCCTTTTGTTCCTAACTGCACTTAATAAGGTTTCATAGAAGTTGTGGGTTACGTACGTCTTTGCGCATGGCTTATGTCCAGCAGTGGACTGTTGAGATGAACATGACAAACATAATAATTAGCTTTGTAACTACAGTGGTTAATACAATTTTATCTAATACAAAGTGCAAGCAACAAATGAGGTCGTTGACATTACATAGTTAAAAATTAATTTTCGTATTCGAAATTTGTCTTTCAAAAAATTATATCTATATTTGGTTTAGATTTAATAATACAAAATAAAATATTATATTCATTATGCTTTTACTAAAAAGAGTAAAAAGTAAGAGAAGCACTATTAAAAAGCTGTACCTAAACAGTGTAATTCGTTTGACGCTTTGCACTATACCTTAATTCAGTTCTCTAGGATGTTTATATTACAGTTCAGAAGTGGGATGATAATCTAGTGACTGGGCTTCAAACTATCTGGAGATCGATATTTTAATTTAAAATTAGATAGCTTATTCTACTTTTCTTAAAAAGAAACCTATACCGATTATTATATCTATCCACCCTGGTTTGATTAAATGCTTTGTTATATCTCTAAACATAAAAGTATTTTTTTTGTATTTTCTCTTTTGTTTTCTTCACCAGCAAGTCTTTACCTTACTACAAATTCCATAAAAGTAATATTTTTTAACAATTTATTGCGTATATAACAAAAACATTACTTAGATATAAAGTAAGAAAATTATAAAAATAATATATACAAAGATCAGAAGATATTATATAAGGGTTCGGTTAAGAAATCGGTGCGGCTTGACCGAGTCTCGTTTGTTTATCATCGTTTCGGTCTCAATGAATGTGGGTCAAACTTCACAATCGCGCGCTGCAATAGTATCCAAGAATACTCACGCTTGATCTTGTAGTATTCCGCCGTCGTGTAGTGTAGCACCACAGTCACTAAGAACAATTTGAACATCATTTTGTATGAACTGTGTTCAAAGGCGCGAAGACTCTTAAACCCCGTCAGGTTGGCTGCTCAGCCATGAGCAGGCTGGTCGCCGGTCGGTCGACTCGGTCCCCGCTATGTCAGCCTGATGCCGCAACCTCACCTCTCACGAAGGTGGGGAGTCACCGAAATAATTGCTAACTATGTAAATAAAATTTTCCCTACACATAAATTGCAAATTGGCCAATAAACAAATGGTTACCATTTTGAACAATGTTTCTTAAATTATAATTTATGGTTTTGTGACTAAGATAATAATTAGCTTCGTTTAGAATACACAATATAATAATATTCGTTTTAATAACAAAAATATGAAATGACTTTACCATATAATTCTAATATTTAAATTTGTCAGCGACAAACATAAATGTTGTTGTAAAGCCAAAAATGAAGTATCCATTAGTTAAAGGTCATCAGTAATGATTTATGGAAATGGTAACGGCCATTATAGAACAGCTGCAGAATGCAGTACTGAGTGAGAGATAAACTAAATCATTTGAAGTATTGCCTAATGTTAAATTAAATTAATATAAATTCTTTTTTCTATATATAGTAAGTAGAATTGTTATAATTTTCCCAAGGTTAAATGATATCTGATTAGCTATTAGGTTGTCCTGACTTCTTGCGCAATGTCCATAATGAAA
This sequence comes from Papilio glaucus, assembly GCA_000931545.1. NCBI lineage: Eukaryota > Metazoa > Arthropoda > Insecta > Lepidoptera > Papilionidae > Papilio > Papilio glaucus. The sequence continues at coordinate 180,755 of JWHW01003612.1, forward strand.
CCGTCAAATCACAACTTGCTGCGTGGTTACTGACAAACTATAAGGCAAGTTAATTATCTTAAATTTAGTTTTTCGGGATAAAATGTCCTTTTCTGTACCCCAAACGATGTGTATGGAAAATTTCAGAGATCGGTTGAGTTCTTAAAGCGTAAATAAATTTACATTTACAATATTAAAAATTGGGATACGATATATTAAAAAGAAATAAGCTAATGATAAATTGAAATCAGTTGCAGTTAGTGTCCTAGCCTAGTTCTAGTTCCTGTAAAACAAGTTTAACTCGTCAAATAAATTCGCAGTCGTAATCGAGACCTAATTAATGTTATATGTGTTACGTTCGTTCCGTGCCGTCAGTTGCCATCGCACGAGTATGTGGTAACGGTTAATGTGATGGTACTTTACTTGGAAACAATGCTTTGCTTGATAGTGGTGAAAGTGAGTGGATGCCTCTCGTATCTCTGTTCTTCTAATAACTTTTTATACTCAAGCAGTATACCTTGTAATAAAACTATCAATTCTTGTATAATATACAGTAATAAATCTCAGTAACCGATCCATCTATTTGGGTCTAATGTTATATTTAGATGGGATATTTTATTAGCCAATCTATTTATACAGTTGTCTTAACCCGTAAAATTCAAAATTCCACAAAAAAAACTAGATTTTAAGAACGTCATCTCCGCCATCGCCGCAGTGAATGATAAATTAATTGACAAATCTTACTAGAACCTAAAATTTCTGTGACATAACGCTAGATGTCATTATTTGATTATTAAATATCTTCGAAGACGGCGGCGTATAGCGAAACTCGGTCCTAAACTAGTTTTACTTAACTAGCAATTCGTTCCAGCGCCGCTCGGGTAGACAGATAGACAAATAAAAAAATATATAGCATAGTGTACTCGCTGATAGAAGAGTTTTTAAAATCAAATCTAATATCTTTATATTATTAGTATAGAAATCACGAATGTATGTAGCTTGTACCTATAACCTCCAAAGACTTTATTTTTACATTATAATGTTTGTTATCTTCATATTTTTTCAGTAATAGAAATATAGAAGTTAGAAATATAGGCTTTGCGTTGGATTTATTGTCTGGGATTAGAGGTTTAAATGGCGATGAATTTTCGAAGATCTCCTGTTTTTTGGAGTCTGAATAAAAATCACTTCAACGCACTCTCGATACCTACCGTCATTTCTTTAATTGTTAACTTTTTAAAACGTCAGTCACATTAAATTCCTCAGACTAACAAGCCGCGTTTCAATGAACAATAACCACACGAAAATGAACCTTATCCTTATATAAACACGCGCAATCGCTAAACCGCAGTGTATGGAAACAGTTCTCAATCCTTGTCGCATTCATAGTTCAATATGAAAAATATAGAAAACATTTATATTGTAGTTAAGCTGAACTTGTTATCTTATAATCTACAAAAATCGTAGTTATATTTAACAGTTTTCGTAGACGAAGTAATAAAATACAACATACTATAAAAATAAACTTTATTGTTGATATATTTTGTTTTTATTATTACGATCAATGTTTCTGAACAAAATTAGCATTTCTTACGATTGCATCATTCTGGGTCGAACAAATAATTGTTTTATATGCATTCAGAATTCGAACAACTAATGGATTTTCCTGTTTACTTAATACACAATTAATGCACCATCACGCTACGTTGTATTTAATTTGTTTGCTACTGTATTTGTTGATTTAAAATGCATATCAAGCGATTGGCGGTAAAGTTTTGTGTAGAAATAAAATTGAAATTGGGGCCTTTATCTCAGGGTTTAGGGTTATCTAGCCTACAGTAAGACGATCCTAGACGCAGTTCCCAATCAAGCTTCGGTTTTTAAGTCACATCTGGTATTGTTCTGGTGAGTTTCGTTCCTATCCACCCGGTTCTGGTTAAATAAGTGCACACATTGGCCTTAAATTTTCGTATCTTCGCAATATATTTCCGAATAGAAGGCTGGAGACATGATACTTGAACGTACGAGCGAAGTGATTAATGCGAATTATAGGCATTAGTTTTGATTTACTATCAAACTTTGCTGCTTACCTAGTAGTAGAATCGCAAGATGTGTGTCAAAATCATGTTTCGATATTCGTTAGTTCCAATTAATTTGGTTATGTAAGGGCCACGAGGGGTTGCCACAGACGCATGCACGGGTAACAACCGACTGGCCTTGAGATCTGAGCGGCGAATGCAAGATCTTCTCTTATGAAGCAAGACACGTGAGAAAAGATTAGTAGATATAAAACACATCCAGTCGTTTTCGATTTTTTATTTTCATCTTATAGCCATTAGGAGACTATGATGATATATTTTTGTGCCTTTTTGAAAACCGAAACTATTCAAATAAACATAAAAGAGAATTTGAGGGGGAGGGTATGAATAGGTAAAGAAACTATCCTTTTTCCTGTTTATCCCTCCCTCTGTCCATGAAAGATAGGTAACGTATCTACAAATTATTTGCTTGGTGCAGCCGTGGGTAGCGGTCACATATTATCGAGTGAACCGCTTGTTCGTTTGGCTTCTTCAATAAAAAAGAATTGCAAATATAAATTTAATTAAAGCAACGGTACAAATGAGACTAAATATATTTTACCGTATATAATAAATCGTTGCAAGAAGCTGTAATGTATTTGCGTCATAAGATTGCACTTTAGCTTGGGCCTGAGGTCACTGACGGGTGTAATCGTGTGTTAATAGTTTACAAACAGCGTTTGCAACTAAATAAATTACTGCGCACTTTAGTTTATTTGACAATAGTATGCTCATACTTAAAATCTACCGAGAGGAAGCTACAAATAATTAAATAAGTTTAAAAAGATGTTCGTAAGAATATACTTAGCTAAAATCAAAGTAGTTTAGTACCTTTTACTTTATTACTAGTCCTCTGAAGTTTTTATTTTTTCTATAGTGACGAGATGTATTTTCAATTAACTAATTAAAAAAATGAAATATAATAAATTTTGTTCGAAAAAGAGCGTTTACTGAATCTTAGAAGGTGATATTTGTCGGTTATATTTAATATTTATCACAGATGGTGTGATCAAGGTTACAGAGAACCGACTTTACGGTGATCAATGGTGGATGGTAATGGGCCTACGTCCAGCGTAGGACTTCTGTTGGCTAAAACGGCGACATTATTGATGTGAACAATCAATCGAATAAATTAACAAAAGACTGTTAATTCAAATTAGCATGATAAAATTAGATAAAAATGTATCTTTTAGATTAATTTGGACTGAAGCGATGGTTATAGATAAGCACATGATTTTTACAAAAAAAAATTTGAGAAACGGAAATCCATTGCTATGATAATAAAGCTGGCGGGAACTTTTTAATCTAATTACACACACACACGCGCGCGCGCGATTATCTGTCATGTTAAATAGTGTGTTGTGAGTGCTACAAATACGTACACTAATAGACTACTCACTCAATAACATTAGTAATATCCAGATATAACCAGTACGTAAGTCAAGGGCTGTTGAACACACTTCTCAGCTCAACCCCCGCTTTTGGCTGCTTTTCAAGCTAAACAAAATGGATACCACGCTTTGGCCACTCTGCGCTATCGTGTAATCTATTCCCCGAAAGTGAACAAGCACAGATAAACAGATTTTATTATCTCTGCTTCTGCAAAACGATGTTACGTCTGGTAAGAAAAAAATGTAAAAACATCGTTCAATGTTTAACACTTTACACGATTCTCAAATATAAAAATGCGAACGCTTTCTTTGAAATAAATGTTTAGTACAAACCGGTTCAATAATACCTTGTTAACATCGAATAAATAAAAATATCAGTTATAGGATGGTACAACAAACTATTATTTATAGAATTTGGGCGGCAGGTCCTAAAGAACGATGACTCCTAGCTCCTAGATATGCCGCATATCTTTCAACAAGCTATTTTTACACGAACTTCAAATTAGCTCATAAGCTAGCTGTAATTCTAAGCAGCTACTATCTACACAAATTTGAATTCGGATACATATAATTATATTTTTAAATATTGTTTATTTCTTGGTTGTAGAGTTGAATGACTTTTAGACGTTGCTATCCGGTGTTAATATAATGCGCGCCTTTGACGCAAGATCAAAGTAGCCACACATTCATCATAGTCGGAATATACTATGTCTAATAATATTATTGCAAATGGACGTTGTCTCTGAAATTAGCTTTTACGCTAGTTAATATTTGATGTGTCCTAGACAGTTGTGGATAAGTTAGGTAAATTTAAGTGGAAGACTACTTCTTTGCGAAAAAACTTCTTTTGATTTGTTTTTTTGATTAATTCTTACAATACTCCAGGAAGTATAATTGAAGAGATAACTAATTAACAACAGATATATTTTTAAAAGACATATTTCATTATATAACGTCACCTATTTTGTTATTTTGATTAAAAAAACCGAAATATTATGTGAGAGTAAAAGTTACAGACGGCCTTGAACACGTTAATTAATAAATAGCTGTAGGTCGAGCTTCGCTCTGCGTTATCTTTTTTATGTAAGATCGTATTTTTTTAAATATAGCGCCATCTATCAAAATTATGAGGTATCAGTAAGTTAGCCCATGACAACGCTCCAACCAACCAATAGATAATGCAATAACCTTTCAAAAGATGGCACTAGCCTTTTACATTAAATATTTACATATTTTTTAACGTCCTCATGGACAAAACACCCATATAGATAAATTAAAAAAATACCGAATCTAAATAAAAAAATCAAAATAGTCGTTGGAGCCGCTTCCGAGAATCAGATTATATATATACTTGTTTAAGATTATATATGTATATACGCAAGAATTGTTCGTTTAAATATATTAGATATAATAATAAAACAATGCACTTATTTATTTAATTTAAATTTAGAAAAAAATATATATAAGTCAAAATAAGTTTTGTCTCCTGGGTTGATAAATAGTAATTGGTATTTAATACGAAAATCTGTCATGATACATACTATAAACGATTACGAAAGGTCTAGCTTTTGTATTACATTACTAAATTTATGATCGATTTAGTAATGTAATACAAAAGCTATCTATTGGTAAAATAGTGGATAGCAATATTAATTGCTATCCACTATTTTCCAATGAGCTAATTAGACACCAGATATGACAGGAGATGATCTTTCGAGTTTAATAAGCAGATATGAAGAGGAGAGCTCTTTCTACGAATAAATTGTTAGAAGAAACGCGGAAGTGGTTTCAATACTTGCTTTTTCACTTCTATTTTCTTCTTACTTTGAAATATTATAGATAATAATTTACATTGAAATACTGGATACGTGTTACACATACTAAGAGAAACATAAAATGTGTATCGGACATTTTCACAATTCTATGAATAGAAGTCGCATCAAGAATACTAGGATTATACTGAAATAAGCTTCTGGAAAGAACAGATAAAGTAACTTTATAAATGAGACACAAGTGAAGGATGCCTAAGAAAAAATCTCATTTAATTAACAGTCTACGTGTAACATATTTGATTTTAAATAAGTGTTTTTGACGTTGACATAATTTTTAAATATTACGCTCATACTCCAACTGTAACCAGCTTTGGCACTCGCGTGGAACACGCGGGCCACGTCTTTAATTAGTCCAAGGAAAAGCTCTGCGTGATTAATATAATGTTCCAGAATAACATATTTCATCATCCTAAAATTACTGTAATACAAATTGCTCGTATATAAGCTACCTACGATTTATCAATCGAAATTCGGTTCTCATATACCATACTAGTGACTAGCCCCGGATACGCATGGGTAGCAGAACAGACACACCAACATTTATTTGTTTTTAATGTCAAGTGAATCGTATTCCTGTTTGCCACTTTTTCTATAAAAATGTGAACAATGAAAATCGGATTGCAGTTAAATTGCTTAACCCTTGAGCACAACCTCTAGTCTGTTAGTCTTAATTTACTTGTATATCTTATAGCAAAAGCAGAAACGTAAAGAACAAATTTTATTATTTCTTATAAAAAAATCAAAGCTGTGACGTTACATGTAATATAAATGTGTCCACAGTTTTCTTTTATATAACATTTTTGGCTTACGAAGTTCATTGAACTGATAGCCTTGCAGTTAAATATAGAGCCCATTTATTTTTAAATAGCGCTATGTAAATGAAAGCAGAATTTGAATTAAAACGTAAGGCCCTACTTTAATTTTAATAGACTGATATAAGCAATATGTTAGGTACACTTTACTTTTACTTTTTTTATTCGGTATAAGATCCCAGATGTTTACGCTGCTTGTACTTTTGGGCACAAATAAAACATTTTCTTAAAAAACAATTTATTGAAAGAAATTTAATACTTACAAATAAAAATATATTATACTTGTAGTTTTGTTTAGTGCAACTTATTTCATCTATATGCTTTCATCTATAACTTTACAATTTTTATGCAATAAAACAATGTCGTACAGAGATTTTGAAAATGAATATCACAAGTACTTCACTAAAGCAGGGTTAAGCATTTTGGAGAAAATAACTAAGCGAAAGTATAAACTTGGCCACCGTATAAAAATAAAAAATACTGAGTTTCCGAATAAATCGGCATTGGTCTCATGTAACCAACATGGAAACGACCTTTAAAATCACAACAAAAAAATTCCCGCGCTTTTATTAGTAGCTGTCAAAAAGTCCGCCAAAACATTACGTAAATGTCAAAGTTTTGTTTATGTTTTAAAGATTCCATTTCTCTCCTCACTTCTTAGACTAATGTAATTACATATGGCGAGTGTTGCCAAATGAACCAAGTCCAGCTTGTGAGGCGCCTTTGTTGTAACCCATCTGTAGGTTAAGTTCAGCATTGTGTGCCCTCAGTTGTTCCTCAGTAAATGTGCGTTCGTTCTTGTCCGCCATCTTGGGACCCAGTTGAGGTCCAGTCCATTCTGGGTGCTTCTGTGTCTAAAAATTAATTAACGTTTTCTTAAATTCGATCAAACACCAATAAATACAAATCATTATAAAATTTTGCAAATTCTTATAAAAGTCACAGTTATTATTAAAATTAGTACGACAAGTGTTGAATAATAAAATGAAACTAACAATTCTTCCCAATGCATACAGGCAGAGTGTAACTTGAGGAATGTTGCGTCGCTCAAAAAGATCGGCTGTCTGGAAAATTTCTTCCTCTGGCACTCCATACTTCTTAATGGCGGCCTGGAATCTGTAATGAAGGTTTAAAAATAAATCATCCGAAATATACCATTCGACTTCACGACGACTTAGTTCTAGTGGAAAAAAATACCTTTGAATGTTTTCCATGAGTTGGAAGTTAGTTCCCCTTTCTTGGATCTTCTTTACTGATCCCGGGGACAGTTTGTTAATGAGTTTGCACAGCACAACGCCATCCTTAAGGATATCTTCGTACGCTCCGTTAGGCAGAGGCTCACCCAAGACTTGAGTGATCCAGGTTAGCACTTCCTGTTCTTGGTCCTTGTTTCTGGCCTGTGAACATGATATTTTCGTTAATGATTACAAATAAAAACATGTTTTTGAACGTGCGCCACAAAATACCCGCTCCAGTGCCAAACTGTAGCTGTTTAATGGCAAAGCGGCTGTATTCCAGTATCATCTACGAAAATAACCCAAATATACAAGTGTTATCTCGGTGAGATGCGTCTGGAACGCTTGCGAGATTAAAGGACGGTCATGAACGCAGCTGCGCCGGCGCATTTATTTATTACAAAAGCTTATAGCACTGACGTTAACTTTAGTATCTCCATAAATTAAATTAAAAATATTAATTGCTTTTATTACACAGTATCACTTTAAGAATAAAACCATTAAAATAGCGTAAGTCATTAAGTTGATTATAGAAAGAGTAATAATTAAATTAACAAAAAATAAATAACAAATACTTTCCAAGAATTATTACATGAAATTTTTAGTAAATTAGATAAAGAACATAGTACATAGTACTTTTAATTGAACGTACAGGCATTGTTCTGGAGTGTCCGGATTAGATTGCACTGATAGACCAGTATCCGCGGCGCTATCGCTAGGTAGACTGCCGCGATTCCCGCCCGCCCAACCAAGCTCTCAGGGCGGAGGTGGCTGACGTCACATCATGCATACATATTTATGTGTGTTTATGTAATTATTTATATACTTACAATTACATAATTATATACATAGATGCACGTCACTTATTGAAACTATGACGCTGTCCTGTTATCACGTAGTCATTACGTGGGGTGGCCAGAATACAATAATGATTAATTTTTATTGTCTGCTTTAGTGGTAAATGTTAGTATTACCTATTGTAAATTTTCACCATAGATAAGTGAATGTATGTTTCGCCTCAGGGTGTAGTGATCCCTTAGCAAATGCCACTATTGTATCTTCTTAATCATTATACAATAAAATATGCTTGACGGCATATAGCGTAATCAGAAAGCTCAGACAAAATCTTATTGATTTAAGGATGTAAGAACTCTATTTTATTAATTTATATAAAATCGAAACACGTTAAATTTCATACATTATTAAATGTGTTATTCCCGCTTTAGGCAGTTAAGTAGTTATCCAATTTGTTACACAATTTCGCAGATTATACAATTTTTGTCTGGCAATTTAAAGAGTTATGATATAGAAAAAAATCACTAAATCATTACTGATCAAATCATAATCAATTATCATCTCAAACCCATATTCTGCTCCTCATATAGAGGAAAGGCATGATAATATAATAATAATATAAGATAGTGCCTGGTAATGTTGTCACAACACTATGAAGCTCAATTTATCAATAAAACTATTTGACACTATTATAACTATGGCAATTGTAATGACTTGATTAATACACATTCAATTGCCAAAGATCCATACGTGCCATTAAATTAACGAGCAACGACTTCAGGCTTGAGTAGCAAGAGTTGGCGCGATGATATGCTGTCACTCGTCAGATCTTGGCCGCTACAGACAGAGACATATACAACTAGATATACTTCCTTGTTGCTAAATTAAGGCGATTGCATATCAGTGTTAAATTTACGAAATGTAATAATTAAAGATGACGTTGCTTTATAGTCCACAGAATACATAATTTTTTACATAATATTTTTACGCCATTTTCATCATCATTCTCAAAAGAAAGATCTCCAATTTAGGACATGGGCTACCTTCAAGGATCGCCCTAAATGTCGGTCGCTTCTCTACCCCTACCTCCCTTGGTTGGTAGTTGTCATCGTTAGTATTATTATAATTTGTTATTCAAATTAATAATAACTTATTATTTGTTATACGACAGGAAGTCAATGATTGCGGTGCGCGGAGTACCACATAATGTGCAAGGGTTTTGGGAAGGTATATGGACAAATGCGATTATAATAAATATCCCCTTATGTTGAAAAAATAAAGCACTGTTCGTATGTTTTATGGAAGTAGGATTCCTATACCTATAGATGACTGAATCTATTTTGATGTTTATTTAAAACATGAATATTTACAAAAATATAATGTTTACATTGAAAACTTTTCTGAATATAACATTCTAGAATCTTGTTACAACAGTGCGCAGTGATTTTATCACCGCTATTTTTACTCTGCGTGCGTCTTCCGATTCGATATTCAGCGATGCCGTTTCCGGTTGTGTAGACGATGTAAACGTCTTGTTATAACACAGCAAGTATGAATTATTGTTGATTATAAAAAATGAAAACTTATTTTTTATTATATCTTATTATGTGGGAAAAATAGCAATGGAGCAACCCATTGAGATATTCCAGATAATGAAGTGGAGAATACATTCGCGCCCTCGGGACACATTGTTCGAAGCTTAAATATAAACTTAGTTGTAGTAATTAAACATTAGTTTTTTTCCACACGATGTTAGAAATACATTAATTTTATTGTATTTATTCGTCTAGTTTTCTTGTTGGCAGGTTCTAGAAATATTTCTTCTCGTATTTCGCTTCCATGGTACCTCATCATAGAGAGCTAGCCAGCATTACTGAAGGTTGATGGATGTATAGTATTAAACAATGAATATCTTGTAGACAATTCTTTAACACGTGTTACGAATGTAGCGCTTTCAGAAGTGTCGCTCTCGCAGGGTTTTCTTTTTCCATTAAATTTTCTTGACAACGAAAATAAATGAAATAAAATACTGTGCAAAAATTTGCATTATATATTGCATTTTATTAAAATTTTCTACAATGTTTATGAAGTAAAAAAATCTATATAAGCTTATCGTAAATTATATAGCAGTTGATTTGGATCTTTGCCCAAAAATATTTATGTTTAATTTCTCTATTACAGTCCAAATCTTTTTTTATTTATAAATAAGAAAAGTAAATATTTATTATGCGTTTGTATAAACCAATAAATAAATAAATTACGTTATTCGGTGTTACAAAACCGTTAGGTAAGATCTTAAGTTACTTTTGATGTATGTACGTTTACTATAGACTCTGAAAAGCCGTTTCGTAAACTTAGGTAGCGATCGAATCATCATAATTAGTGATAACCGGGTGAAGCCGGGGAACAGTAGTAAAATGATAAGTTTTAATGTGAGTTAGAGATAACTGTGACCTGACGAAGTCATTGGCGATTAACGCGTCGAAAATAGTCTCACAGAGGCTTACCATACAAATCGTAGAAAACATTGTAAGGATTTTACGATCGTTTCAAAACATCACCACACCGCAACTTTATGTGCCTGGGCAGATAAATTTAAATTACATTCAATATTGTTATTTATTACATTGACTAAGACACCGTCTAAAGAGCCTAAGTTCAAACAGTGAAGTCAACTTATGGGTTATGGATGTGATTTTTTTATCCAGGCTAATATAATAATAAGACTTTACACATCATTTTTTTAATATTATCAGTACAACCAACATTTAAAAAAGTAGTATCCGATACTGTAATGATACAAAATGCGAAGCTATTTATATCTGTCCCACTACACGGTTCAATTAGTGACTGAAACACTAAGCTTTCTTCCTAATTTAATGAACCTGAATCGAACACCGAATAGCTTGTATCTTTGATTATTATTTAAAGTAAAACTTTAGAATTTAGATTAAAACGACAACGCCTTCTGAACCTTTAAAATGGCGAAATTGTTTTAATCTTTAAACAATAAATGCGGATTAATTTTAATGGAATATTTTAATGTATTTATAATAAGAAAACAACACACATGCATTTGTAGTAGGTTAAAAAAATATGTATGAGCTTCACTAATTGCATGTTAATTTCTTAAACGACATCTCTGTTAACAGCAAACAATAAAGACCGCGCGCCGGCAGTAATTAAATTTAACTCCTCGTCATTCTTCGAACGTCTTTCCGTCCGTGATGTGTAAAAAATAACATGGCTTAACTACTTTTGTAAACAGTAAACATATGGGTATTAAATGCGTCCTGTGATGTAATACGCTCTCAAAGAACGACCGCTTGTATAATTACAATCTTGATTGGCACTCGGCCAAACTGAAAACGGAACCCGCTGCGCCGCGCGTCGGAAAATACCCGGCTGGATGTTTTATAACGACTCCAGAATAAATTGACTTTCAACCAGCTTTCAACATATCAGAAATGATTATTTTCAAAGTGATTTTGACACGTCAAAAAATCTATCCAAGTCAAATGTCAAGTGGTCATAAGGAAAGACGAAAAATGCCTTGTTTTTTTTCTTAAAAATAATTTCGATAGAAAAATTAATAAATTTGTTGCTACTTCTTTTAATCAAAGTACGTTAGACAGACACATATGTGACCGGAGTTTGGTAAAATGAATAAAAAAGAACTAGAGCAGGGGTCGGCAACTTTTTGGCAGGCAGGGGCCACAAGTTGCCAAAATATAGTACTGGCGGGCCTCATTTGTTACAATTGTGAACAACATAGAAAATATAAAAAAAAACGAAATGCTATCAAAAACTTGCTTAATCTTTGATCTATAATATTTTCTATAAATAAATAAATATGTGCTCACGCCCGTAACCCAGACGGGTAGGCAGAGATCATGGATTTCCATTTGGAGCGATCCTGGCGCACCTCTTCTACATTCATACATCTACACATGCTCGTCGGTTATGGGTGCTCCTTATGTCGCCCTTTTTTAGAAAGTCATTAATTTGATCGATATAAGTTCTCCAAGCGCGTCCCCTTACAACACTGCCACTCATTTCATCCTTTCCACATGCTCGAACCACCGAAGCATACCTTTCTCAATTCTAGTTTCTTATTTTGTATTTTTTATATTTTCTATCTATAATTTTTTTTTATTATCTAAATATTTTCTATGTAGAATCTATAACATTTTATATATTTATGACTAATTTACAAAACATCACGGGTCGCAAATAGGACATCCACAGGCCGTATGATGCCGACCGCTGAACTAGAGCATATTGCAAAAGAAACAACGTCTATTTCTAACACAAATTAAATTAAAACAATCATGGATGTCGTTCGCTGTTTGCATGAATGAGCCGGCTCGACTAGTGAAGTACCATTCTTCTGCGTTTCGTCTGTTGAGTGAGGTGCTAGAAGGGCAAAACACCTTCCCATCTCCTCCCTCACCTTTTCGCTACATCTTATTACATTCGTATTATACATTGTTGAATGGTGTTACATTTTTTTGAGGATGATTAGCTGTGGTCACGTAACATGAGGTTTATCGTTTGTTTTCTTCTTCCAATAAAAAAAATAACAAAAATCTTAACCTGTTATCTGAAAATTTGTCATGCATTATATCCAATAAAACGAAGAAGGTTAAAAGTTAATTATAAAAATGTGCAGTAAATATACAATTATTGACGGTGGTACGCATCATGTTTTCCGTAATAAGTTATCATTACAAGCAACAAGGCTAACGACTTTTTCTCTCAAATTTCATAGCCAAGGGCAAGGTTATGAATTTACATGGAATATCAATATACGTATGTTAAGTACATACGAATATTGATGAGGAACTGGGATGAACTTAAAATATCTCGTAATCATTGTTTATAAAAACTATCACCAATTAATATATGTCAACTTATCAATTAATAAAATAAAAATTAATGTCATGTACAGAGCTATTTAAATAATTTATTACATTACCTGCATCACCGAAGAATGCAATTGAGTAATGAAAACAGTCGTTCAAAAGGCCACCATTAACAATAAAGTTAATGTTTTTTTGGTTGTCTATGAGGAAACCGGACGTACGCAAATCGTCCATAGCCAGCCAGTAGCCATTCAAATTTATTGCCGTTTATTGGCACTGTCCATTTTCTGTACAATTTAAGACTTAATAAACCTTGTCAGATGCAATGACAAAAAGATACTTAAGTTATATGTATTCTATACACAGTCACGTTGTGGTCATTATTCAGTCTTTTTTATCAACTCGTTTTCCGCCCGGGTAGCACTAATTATGCTGATCCGATTGCTGCCACACTTCACAGGTTCACCGTCTGGCTTAAAAGTTGATTTTGTGACTATAATTGAGAAAGGTATGCTTCGGTGGTTCAGGCATGTTGAAAGGATGAAAGAAGAGAGAGTAACCAAACAAATTTATGTTGCAAAAGTGAGTGGCAGTGTTGGCAGGTGACGTCCACGGAGAAGTTATATCGATCAGATTAGTGATATACTAAGGAAGGGCGATATAAGGAGCACGCATAACCGACGAGCATATATGCGTCGATGTATGGATGTTGAAGAAGCGAGAAAGGTGTATCAGGATCACGCCAGATGGAAATCCATAATCTCTGCCTAGCCCTCTGGGTTGTTATGTTACTATATCTTGTATGTTGTGTTACTATATCTTACAATATTTAACGAACAATTCTTGGATAAATGTATATTTATGTATTTCGTGTATATGTATGATAAATAATTATAGACGCCAATATCATGTGTGTGTGTCTTTTGTGTCAATTTCATTAATTTTTATCAATAAAAAGGAACACACTGGGGCCTAAATATTTTGTTAGATTGGGCTATAATAAAGATATATGAATACTGAGTATGTTTTCCGAACAAAACAGAACAAGTATATCGATCGTTTATAGAACCATCTTATTCTAGTTTTTAATAGTCTTTTCTTAGTCATGTTAAGTTAAATTGTTGAGTATAAAGAAGAAAGTACAGTGTATGCATGTGTGCATGTGCATTGTTCTTTTCTGATATACCAAGATTTTGTTACGAAATATCGCAACCAAAATAAAAATGTTGTATATAAAATATGTAGGGAACATCAGTCGTCCCTACTTGGGCGTCCGATCTTGATGATGATGATTATAAATTTTAAAAACAACAACAAATTGCACAAATAATTTAAGAAAATATTATGTCTATTAATCAAAAATATATGTGTTTGTACTTACACGTTGTAAATCCAAGATAACGTAATATTTTCCCTCATAGTAACAAAGAAAAATGCTTAGGTATATAGACAAATAAAAACAACAAAATAAAAGGATGAGTGTTAAATATTGCATATAAACACAGAATTCCGAGAATAAACATTGTTTAAAATATAAAGTGAGGTATACTGCGTTACCACAACCGCACGGTACCTAACGACTACAAAGTTCATGTCCAATGAAGATACAAATTAACCTCCAGCTATTTATGTACTCATCGGTGATATTGAAATGCAAGTGAATTTATTAATTAATACAATGGTACTCAAAGTACGACATGATATACGTCGGTCCTTTTATTTTAAACAATAAAACTGCCACACACGTGACTGTTTCCTACACCTGGTGCACTTTATGATTATTGGTCGTCACATTACCAACAATATTTTCATCAGGAACTTGACTAAAGTTAATCAATCCTACCTTATTCATAATTCCTTCCTATGAAAACAAAAATTTGTTTGTTTTTATTTTATCATAATCTCCACGAAACCAATGGGGTTGGAGTCTTGAGAAGTTTTTATTTCCTAAGGGCCTGGGCCTTATAATTGAGTAAATAGCTTGACATAAATATTCTTCAAATGTAAGTTGCACAATGGAAAGATAATCCTACCATTGGAATATTTTTTTGTTAACATACCTGATGTAAGACTAAAAGCTGTGAGAATAGATTACATTAATTAGTCAGCATTGTCGTCGAACGATATATTATTTTCAATTAAACTATTTTTTTAGCTAAAGCTGGTACAAATATGCGTAAATTATTATAATAAGGTCATCCGTGTCGACTTCGGCTACGGCGACTTTTTCTATTTTCCCTTAATTTGTGGAGCCTTGATGACATCCACACGAATATGGCTGGTGTAGTCAATTTTGACGGTGAAGGTACGTGAGCACTAGACACATGTGAGGATGCCATCTACATAGTGGTTTGTTTGTTATATCAGGTTGTAGTCTGCTCTTAATTTCTTCCCTTTTAGTATCCAGTTCCGATCTACGTTCATTTTCAAATGTCCGCCATCCGCCATACGCCACTTGGACATGTCTTCAGCCAACGTCTCCCAACGAAAGGGGATAGTTAGCCATTGCTTCTTTTGTCTTTTCTTAGGAACTGGCCACCGCTCTTACGCGTACTGTTCGCTTCGCAAATCTCTCGTCAGGCATCCTTGACAGTTGTCCACACCACCAGAGCTGGCTACTCATCAAATAAGCTTCCATCCCGCAGACATTAGCCCACCGTAGCCCATCAATTTACCTGATGCGGTTTAAGCACTTAATGTTCATGATGTCGCGAAGACCCCTGAGATGGAAGCTATCGAGCGTGCGAATGTCTCGACGGTAGAGACACCGTGTCTCAGATGAGTACAATAAGTTTGGCAGAACAACTGCCAAGTACACTTTGATTTTGGTGCTAAGTTTGATGGTTTGCGAGTGGTAGCCTTAGTGCAGTGCGGAAGCGATCACCCTCCCTATGCCGCCTATGTGCAGACCTCAGACAAAGCCCATCTTACATCATAACCAGACCTCTATTCTCAATAAATCGCCATAAGACATTATGATTTTCTGTCAATCGTTTGAGCAGAAGCTTAATATGCGTACCGACCTACGAGCCTGTTGAGTAGATGAATGAGAATAGAAGTGGGCGCTAAAATCCGTAATCACTGCCTACCATTCCGAAATAAGGCCGTGAAAGCTTATTTATTTCTTATTTCATTATACAGCCCCGGCTGTGCTCGATGGTAGATAGACAAATAAAATAAAAGATATACAGTTATAGTTACTCACTGATATAAGAGATTTCTACCGGTGTGTAATCGGTTCAGTACTTTTATTCACGTATTTGAGTTAATCCGTACAAACAAACAATTAAATATTATAATATCTTTATAATATTACTGAATATTAATTACAATTGAAAAAAAAAATACATTTTTTCAGCGTGCTGGCAAACGGGAGCCAGAAAAAGAAGTGGAGGCTCAGAAATGGATAGAAGCGGTTATTGGCGAAAAGTTTCCTTCGGATCTTCCTTACGAGCTGGCCCTCCGTGACGGCATCATTCTCTGCAAGCTGATGAACCGGCTCAAGCCCGGTATCATCACTAAGGTCAACGTTTCCGGCGGCGACTACAAATACATGGATAATATTAATCAGTGAGTATAATTGCGCAAGATTGCTGTTCACTGCTGCACATTATCGCACATTCTGTAAGATAAATTATATATTTTTTTATTTATTAGCAAGCAATTTATCATATTTTTTTTTATTTAAAGCCGTAAAACTGCGTACCCTGGGTTCGATTCCGGTTAAGGCAAAATATGAAAGGTTTTTAAGGACGTTTTTGTCTTTCTTCTTTACTTTGACTTATTCCCTTGTTTATTATTTTTCATTATGAAATGACAAAATTGATTTAATGAATTCAATCATTAAGGTATATCTATAGTATATAAGGTACAAATTGAATAATTTCGTTGAAGAACATTTTTTCGAAGTAAAAGTAATTCATTATTTTTAACCAAAGCTACAAAAACCACACATTAATAATTTATTACGTATTGTGTATCAGATGTTTTTTTTTAATTTGATAAAATAATCCTAAATAAAATCATTATAAATAAACGAGCCTGTGCTATATATATTTATAGATATATTTTTTAATTAAAAAGAAAAAACTTTCAAAGCGAACAATATCATGTGGTTAAGTGCTTATTTCCTTTTATTTCACACTCGAACAAATTGTTTAAATGAAGTAATCTGTAAAGTAATTTAAAAATGTATATCTCCTCGTATATCCTATATTCAAATATGAAAAAAACGTTATCTGGTCTGAATATATTACAATATTTCCTTATTTATTTATTACCAAAAAAAGTTAATGTTAACTTTTTATTTTTGTATAAATTTCTAAGTCTGTGTAATAAGGAAACAAAAATTTTTCAAGATTCAGTCACTACAGCTCAGTGGCAAAGCACTCATTCGGTAATCTGACGCCCTATTCCGCTAGATTTCCCTTCTGTAACATTTCCGATTCCACTACCAGTTTGTAAATTCAGTTGTTTTGGGTACAAAGAAATCTCACCGATACGTGTATCTTAATCTTAGAAAGTATCGATAGCAAACCACCGGTACACACTAGAATCCACATGAAACAGAAACGTTGCTGTACATATATTCCATCGTTTATATCGGAAGGAGGAGCAAGTATTTAACGTGAGTCAACCGCAGAAATACAAATACCTTTACGTAAATATACTTCGATCTCCCAGAAAATCCTCGTGTAATAGAGGTTAACGAGTGAGCGAGGAATATTTAGAAATATAAAAAATAACCGCTCGAGATGAGGCGACGGGGGCCGGTTGGCTCTAATAAGCGATGACCTTAAAGTGACGCAAGGCCCATCCTCTTCCCATTCCATCCTCCCTACCCTGACCTTATTTACTCCCACTTTCTTAGGGTATCAAATAGCTCGTCTGATCAGTTAAGATGTTGATGGTACCTGAGCTCACATAACATTGAGTCATTTCCTCGCTTGCTACCTTCTTTTTTTACCATATAGAATGAAATTGATGTAATTTTAGTCCAAAAAATTTAGAACTTATTTATAGATATTCTAATATATAATGACATAACCTCTTTTTGTAGGTTTCAAAATGCTTGCGTCAAATACGGCGTTCCCGACGTCGATTTGTTCCAAACGACTGACCTTTGGGACCAAAAGAACATAGCACTCGTTACACAAACGATCTTCGCCATAGGAAGAACGGTAAGATAATCTCATCGAAGGCTAACTTTCTTAAAATATATGAACTTGCAGTTGTGTCCAATTGTAGCAAATTCAAGAGCTAATCAAAGAAAAAAGATTGTTTAAATTATCTCGACCAGGTGAAAATCCACGTACCTACTATATTCTACAACAGAAATGTAACAATACTGAGTCACTGTTTTTTTTTACACTACGAGACCACACAACGCTAAGTTTAATAAACTTTACAAACAATGTAAGGCAAACAATATAAATGCAACCGTAAATGCATATCGACCGTGTCTTTGCATTGTTTTCTTTATATAGTCATGGTGACACAGATACTTTCAGAGGTTCAACATTAAAATATCACAGGATGTATTATGTAGAGAGGCCCTTATTTTTGAAGAGGCGTACGCATAGCTAAAATACTAAAAACTTTCATATTATAAAGAGACAAACAAGCAAGCGACTAATTTGGTAATATATGACCACAGTTATCAAGCAATTACTGTAACAACTAAAACTCTTGCAAATGTATTATAATGCGTAAGGAGGAATAGTGCAGGAAAAGAAAGGAGACGGAATGGCCTTATGAATTTTACAATTGACGCATGTCTTATCTTGACGACAAGCATTTACAGAACACTAACATACTTGTATAGCTGTAGTCATTTACATCTGTTCAAATGTTTAAGTGGCAATGTAGAACAAGTCATTGAACTTTTTTATTTGGTAGTTAGAGTTGAAGAGAAGGGAGGAATGGCATATGACAAGGAGAGTTTTACAATTGAATTTGGAAGGATGTAGTCAGGGATGATATCACAAGACTGTAAAAATTAACAAGTAAAGACATTAAATACAAGACAAGACACCCAATTGATTTTTCTAATGGAAGTATGTATATATTACTTCTTTAAACAAGCTCCTGTTATCATTGTACGATTCATAGAGCAGTATAAATATTTATATATTTTACACGTCAAAAACATACTCAGGTTGAGGCGCACGTCAGTGCTAGTCCGTGGAAGATGGTTTTTCAAGGCTATACCGTTTCTCTAACGCGAGCATAACACATCTGCTATGCAAATTCGAGAAGTGAAATTTAATGCGAAAAAGAAGAGTCTTAATAGCTAATATACTTGATATTCTTTTTTTGGAATACAATTATAAAAAGCAAACTATTCAAAATAAAAAGAGGCACTATTGTTAATTGTGGTCAGTGTGTTATTAATTAGTACATATTTATATAATAAGGAATAGGAACCCAGAAATAATCATTTTGCCATCGACGCCAAGATCAAGATCAAAATGTAGTTGAAGTAATGAATAAATTGGTCATCACAGTTCTAATGGTATATGGTTATAATAATAAAGTAATATTTCCAAACTACTATACACTAGCGGAAATAGGCGCTGTAATGGTTTTCACCTAGAAGGCCTCCTTGCACGGAAGGTTTAAGCGTAGAAAACATACTATAATTCCTTCGTGTATAGTTTATATTTCAAATCCGCTATCCAATCAGACTGCGTCGTATTTGCATAATGTTTAATTTTAAAATAACAGAAAGTAAACTTCGACTCGATCGCGTGTTTTGTAATGCTACCAATTTATACGTTCGACACATTTCAATGTTTCGACATTAGAAGATTACTAAAATATTTGTCATGATATGTCGATGGGCGATTAGGTTTGCAAATAAGTGTCAATTTTTTGAAATCGTTGTATATATTACATTTTTGTAATAAACGAATGCATTGACCGAATTTATTTGATTTAAAATAAACACGCACCACGTATACGTCATTGAAGTTCTTAACATGTAAAGAATGAGAGAGATTTAGCGTGAGAGACAGAGTGTGGGTATGAAAAGCAATACAGGAATACAAAATTTGTATAAATGTTCTGTTTTATTCGATACAAGCTGTGCGAGCTCGGCTTCGGTGATGCGTGAGAATTTCAATTTCACTAACCAAAAAAGTAAAATGCACGCTGCTTCTCAGTATTTCAGCATTTTTGACAAATAATTAACATCAATTTTGTCAATCCATTCATAAATAAATCAAACCATTGTCAAGATATAACAGAAATCGAATTTAACCGGTAAAAATTAATAACTTTAATACTTAATTTTTAGATTTTTAGAAGAAAATGTAGTCTTCGATTAATTTAGAGGATTATGTTTGTGAAAGAATAAACTTTGTATTGTCTACAATAATATTCAACTAAACAGACTGCAGCAAATAAGACTTACTGACAAGTATATAATTATTAAAACAATGTTTTTTGTGTATCTATAACCTTTTCCATAGTATAAAACAAAGCTCGCTTCCGCTGTTTGTTCCCTAGATCTTTCAAACTACGCAACGGATTTTAAGGTTGTTTTCATCAATAGATAGAGTAGGTCAAGTGAAAGGTTAATATGTACTGTGCGTACTAAGACATAGGTTAAAAAACATCCAAAAACATTTTAATTCTTATTAAAAGCAAGCCAGTCCATAGCGCCTGTTGTTGAAATATGTATTATATTTAGCTAAATGATGCGATTTTATTTCACCAGGCGTACAAGCACCCTGAATGGCGCGGACCCTACCTCGGTCCCAGACCCGCGGAAGAAAACCGTCGCGAGTTCAGCAAAGATGTTCTTCGCGCCGGCCAAGCTGTTATAGGCCTTCAGGCGGGCACAAACAAAATGGCCAGCCAGTCCGGTCAGAACTTTGGTGCGTCCCGTAAAATCATCCTCGGAAAGTAAAGTACCAGGATATCATATCTTTATTTTAAGAACCAAATTACAGTTTTAACATATATCTACTGTATCATTAGAATATCAATTGTCGAATAAAATGTAAATCAATGCTCTTTTAACAAGAGTTAATAAATTATTTACATTAAGGTGTATACGTTCTTCTATTTGCTATATCTATTTACCAAATTAAAATGTTAAATACTTTAGGTATTATTATACAAATTAAATAATATTTTACAAAAAACGAACTGCGTTGTTTATGTAAATCTATTTATTCTATTAAAATATTTGTCTTCAAACAAATTGTCTTGTTGTTTTTTTCTGTTCTCCTTGTGTCGTGATAAAATTATAACCACCACGCCTACTGATAATATAATTTATACCATAGAATATAAACAAACAAATTTCATTTATGGCGGACATTACACTTTTTATACTTTCATCGGCGATGTTGTAATTTTCTGGAAATCGTGAGATAAATCAAGTGAAATTGTGTAATATGAATCGAAAATATTTTAGAATTTACGAACTCTAAAATATTTTCGATTTACTAAGCGTGTCACATCTTGCTGTGTAACAAGGTATAGATTCTATTTACTCTCCATATAAATCTAAAGGTTTTTATAACCACAAGAACAGATGCGAAATAGCTAATATAGAAAAATTAATATACTTCCAAATAATGCTTTGGAGATCTTTTTACACTTCTTCGTTTTACCCGGGATAGTTATATTATTAGTATTTAAATAATAGACTCTCTTGGGTATAAACAGAAGAACCTTCATATAAAATACCAAAAACCAGCCTGGCGCTGATCTAGATTACCAACGATTATCTAAATAAAATCAGCGCTGGAATTTAAGAAATAGTCTTTAAACAAATGTAATTGATGTTAACTTTATTGTTAACTTCCTATGCACATCTTTGACAACAGGTTAAAGAGGTAACAACTGTTTAGTAAGCTTTTATATGAGAAGAGAGGACGAATATAGGGAAGTGGTGACCTGCTTTTAGGTAAATCTACTTACATTGTTTTCCCCTAAATCTACCACCTTGCTAACAAAAGTCTACCAACTTTTCGAGTTTCTGAAAATACATTTAAATATAAACTGATTAAAACTTTACTAGGAGATGCGGATAAATGAGCAAGCGAGTAACTTAATGATAATGATCATAGCTGGGTATCAAGCCTTCTGTAGTGTTTTTAAATTTACATTAAAAATATAACTGAAAAAAAGCGAACGAATACAAACATAGTGAATACAAACTGGGAGAAAAACTGCAATTCATAATAACCGAAGAATCTCTGAACTTACTATACCTAAACTTTTAGATGTTCACTAAGTAATTCTCGAAACGCAGAATATAATGAATATGTTTTTTAGGATCAAGGTTTCTGAATCGCCACCGTCAAGTCCTTTGGCATTTTCGCATAGATATTAAAGTATTTACAATGGTATTTATCGATAATAATAAAATTTGCAGAACTTGTAGATGTTTTTGCGCCATCACGATGACAGGACAGTGTCTGTCTTTAGAAAAAAAGGAAAAATACCCAATCCGCTTTTACGTACAGAGACATCTAATGTACTAATTATGAACTAAATGAATATTATGCAAACTTAGCATATCACATATTTTCGTATAGATGGCAATGTACTTTCAAGGTCCTTAGGGAAGTGAAGATGTATTCGTAATGTCAATTTTATTGTCTTGACGTGAAGAGTGTTTGATTCAGTAATAAAATAAATCAGTTAATGAGTGTTAAAAATAAAACACATCAGTCGAAAATCTCTTCGTGTGAAACGTGTATCGTCACACATAGCTAGTGTAGTGATAAAAGTGTGGCATTTATCAGTCTTATTTATTTGCGTTTTAAAATGGAATAAAACTTGTACGGGGTACAACACTAATGTTAAATAACAATTTGGGTCTTGGGTAGAATGTACTTGTAGTTACTACTTGCTGTTTTGTATTTTGGTAAGAATTGTTATGACCGTAAACCTGTACAAATGTTTGTAAATCAAGCAAGAAAATGATAACATTTGGCTCTGCTAACACTTCGACAACACTGGAGGATACAGGTGGGTTGCAGTAAACACGATGCAAATACGTCCAGGCTTATAGGATTAAGATTTTAATCCGGTGTTATTTTTAGGTGAAGTGAGAAGCATTTGTGAGAGTGTTTGCAGTGATGGGTCTAATGCTACCGTGCAACCTGGGGGCTCTAATCAAAGACCCCGTATGGATATTGCTTGTGTTTTGGACGTAACCCAAACGTTGAATCTAGCTCACAGAAAAAGGGCTTTGGAAGAAGTACGACTGGCTTCAGAGCTGGTAAATGCAAATTTACACCACATTCATGTAAGTCCTCATAGACTTTAATGTTTGATATTCAGTAATATGTCTCTTTTACATTTCAAAACTGTGTTATGTTAGCCCTAGTTTGGTTAACATATTAAACATTTAAAAAACGCGATTGTTTACTACAGTAGTGTAATTTTAGCTATGGTTAACATAAGTGATGAAGTCATGTAAAGAATTCTTAAGAAATAATTTTATCACAAAACCACAAGTCTCAGAAAACAAATTTAATAAAACCCCTATAACTAGGACATAGGTAACCATTATTGTGCATGTTTAGAAATTTTAGTTTTTAAATATGTAAATGAAAATAGTGGTATACTGTGTAATATACATAAAACAGATGTTTGCTCAATGTGAATTTATGATTTTTCTTAAATTGTTATCAGAATAAAATATTTGTAAAATTTTATTTCTATGAATTATGGTATCGTTAGGATGCATCAGAATTCACTAGATAATATGGCTATTGTCCCCCTATACAACCAGTAACAATAGAACTGTATTGTGATAGGTTTTGAGGAAATGCTAGTTATTTCAAGGTCCAATTATGTTTTCTTTAAAAAGAAGGAAAACATGCTAGCTATAATTCTAATGTAAACTGTTCTATTGTCTGGCACCTATAGTGGTATATCATGTGCAGAGATATTTAATTACTAAACAAGAGATAGGATAAGGTTAAAAAGAAGCTTCCCTATGGCCCCGTAACCTAACATGCAAGTCTGCCATAATCTGCACTTGTCTGATCAGAGCAGAAATAATAATTGAAAATACAAGGGTACTTTGCCATCGGGATGTCAGATACCTCAGTCTGCCCTGTGACTATGAGAGGTGTAAAGTATCCCAAATGGTGGGAACAAAATATGTAAAATAAATGTAATAAAATTAACTTTATTTCAATAATAAACTTTATTATATTTCTTCTGTGCATGTCATGTGTATGTGACTGAACTCTTCTGAAATGGTTGGATTTCTTCTTATGAAATTTTGTGTTGGATTTTTGACTTGAATGGTTTTAGATTCACAAATGGACTCAGTTAGTAGGTAGTAGTGCTAGCGGTTCGAGGGGATTTTTTAAAATACTGTGTTCAAATAATGATAAGATGTTAGCTGAACCTGCTTATAGCAGGCAAAACAACATCTGTTGAATCCCTGGTTGCTTCATAGTTTGGTGAAACTATGATGGCTTTTACTAAACTGACGGTGGTCAAAAACGTAGAACTTTAGAATTAGAAAAGGCATTTAAATGATTTTCCATCATTAAATCAATAACTTTTGTTTCAGTTTGAGAAGTTGGACTTTGGTGAGACCAGTGTTCTGGACACATTCTACAATGCTGATGTGGCTCTTGTGGACCTCAGTGTGCAAGTGCAACAGAGCTCACTGCTGTACCATCTTGGAGTACGGGAAAGTTTTGACATGAAAGAGAATGTTCTACTCTACAATGATGTTGATCCTGATGCTACTTTGAGACTTAAGGTGAGTGGGGAACTGTGTAAATCTAATATTGTAAAACCAGCCATTCTCGATATTATATCTCAGAAAAGGCTCTCTTCTCTTTTCTTCGTATGAAATTTCGTATTTTAGGCACGGTTTTTATTTTTAAACTTATCTCTATTATTGTGTTATAATTAAATAAGCTTTGCGACTGCGCGACTTTGTATATTTGTGACAGACTTGTCACTGTTTGCCTGGAGGAGGCATTTACAGCTACACCGGACTTCATGTGGCAGGGCGCAGAAGGCGCCTAGCCCAAACCTCCTTAAGAGTAACTAAGCTCAAGGACTCCCTCGGGAGGCACGGCTACTTTATTATTGTATCCGGATTGGGAGGCCTCCGAGTTCTAAGGTCGCTTCGGCGGACGCTTCATGGAGTGCCTGGGCTCAAGGCCTCCGACAGGCTGATCTCGGCTTGGGCTGTCACTCATTACGAGCTAACATTACTACCATTTGGGAAAGCGTTAGCGCTGGAGAAAACCCTGCTACTTTTATGTGGCCGTATCGGGATTAAGATAGGCGTGCTTGCCGGCGAGAACGCTGTGTGATTCGTCTGCGAAGTTATTTTATTCTAGCCTGACCGATGGTTATTGAATCGTCTCGATAGTCGAGGACGTGCCTAGATTTTCGATGGTCGTGGCGGAACGTACGGAGCGCGATTGGTTTGTAGGCAGCGGCAGCTACATTTAACGAATTGGGTTGACCGGTGGCGTGGTCGAAATAGCGGCGCAATGCCAACTTCAGATGTCGGGCTATGGTAGGCAGCTCTTAAGTCCGTGGACTTCCAGCAGTCTACCATGCCATGTTGCGCACGAACCACGGTTACCCGGTGGCCCTGCGCAAGAATCTGTTTTGGATCACCTGAAGTCGGTGTATTTGTCTGGGGGCTAAGTGCGCGAATGCCCTACTGGTCCTGCGTTGCCTTTTTTAAGATTTTTGTAGTGGGGGTTTGCCCGTGCTGAACCTTGCAAATAAAGATACCGACGCCGCAATATATGTTATCGACCCTCCGCACCCGGCTTCGCACGGATAGTTTCTCGATACAAATTTTCATCCCCTACTTTCGACTTAGTGCTCGGATACGAAATAAATAAAAATATCAGATCAGTACAGAACAGTAAGAAGTTCACACAGTACGCAATACCTATTTATGTTTTAGATATGTTTCAATTACACTTTTGTAATACTATACCTAGACCATAACAATAAAGGCATCTTATGTATTCGGATGCACTCAGAGCATAGCTATAGAACACGCAGCTATTGGGGCCTTGAACAACAATGTCTCAATAGCGATTACTCTCAATTTCTCAATTGCCGTGTGTGCACTATTGTGCCGACGTTGAGATACACCTGACTATGTTAGGGTTACCAGCTATTATATCCTATAGAAATATAATATTAAAAAAAGGCATTTCCCCAATTTTCAGCTGATTTTAATTGGAGCAAAAATTTTCGAGGCAACGTATTCTTTAAATAAAATTAAAAGCAATATAATTTAATAGGTAGGCCAATAGTATAAAAAATTATTGTTTATTTCCCTTTTTTGTTATGGAATAAGGTGGCAAACGAGCAAGCGGATCAACTGATGCCAAGTGAATATAAACATCCGCAACAAGCACATGTATTGCAGATGCATTGCCTACCTTTAATGGACAGAGGAGGGCATAGACAGACAGACTTTTCCCCGTTAACCCCTCTCCGTCCAATCCTCTCCCCGTTCCCATCCTATCCTTATGAGGAAAGGGTGGGAAGGGGAAGAGGACTGAATTTAGGCCTCCAGCACCTCACTCATTAGACGAAACGCAGAATACTTCTACTTCACGCCTGTTTTCTTTGAGGTCGTGGTATTTCACAAAAAGAAAATTTCATCCAACTCGTTAAAGCCAATTCCGAAATACCTGAAATATACGAGAATTGCTTGCTTTATGTAACTTAGTGTAGTGTAAGTGTACAATTTCAGACTTCTATAATCTTAAATTGTATCCTAATAACGATTACTATATACGGCGACCTTGCGGCGACGGTTTGGAATTAGATGCGACAGCCCTGGTCTTTATCGAATTAGTGCCACGAGCATTCATATGGCCAAGAATTTATATTGATTGCCTAGATTATTTCTAGCGGTCTTCTTTATTCAGTAATTGGTCGCTATTTCGTTTTAACGTTTTTATTTAATTGATTTCGATGATTAATCATATCACATGTTAATTTCCCTAAGTATTTGGCAAAGCAAAATATTATCATCTTTATGAATTATTATCAGCTATTTAATATACCTGCTTAATAAACACAATTTTATTCTGGGACTTTTGATTGAAAATACACTTTTACTTTTCAAACCGTCCATCAGACGCCTCCTTTATACTGGCTTTTTTGGTTTGGGGGATGAGGGGGAGGGAATCTTCTAAAGGTTTTTTTTGGAGTAAGAAAGATTAATATTTCAAATTGTCAATAATTCCTTTAGTTCACAATTTGCTGACAATTTATAACATGCCCAGTACGATTGTAAACTGACGAAGTTCACAATCAGTCGGTGAAATCTATAGGTCCAGGATGAGGTCCGAATGAAAAATTTGCGGGCCGCCTTACCGCTCTATAATCGACGTGTTTAAATCTTCTTTTAATTGATGATGCTATGACCGGCTAACTACTACTGGTATATTGGCCTAATTAATACGCCTAAAGTAGTTCGGCCATTACGTGGATATTCCCAAATTAAATAGTCATTTCAAAAGGACGAGTTCTATTGGCTTCATATGTTCAATTGAAGATATAAGCTTGAAGAACAATATTCAAATAGCATGATTACAAATTGTGTCCATAAAACCCAATCAAACAGAACCAGCATTATTTTGTATAGAACTACAAAAAAAATGTCGTAAGCGCTTTTGCAACGTCAGTGGTGCAGCCAAGTTAATGTTAGTTTTTTCTTGGAAGCATGCTACGTTCTAAACCTAAGACCAGAACTGGTTGAGCTAGCAGCCGATGTACGAATGTGCCGACTAAAGCCACTTGCACACGTACCGGAATTTTACTCGGTCGGAACGGGACGGGAAGTTTTGGAAACATCGTTTCATAGAAAATGTATACGAATGAGAAACGTCACGGATCCACGGACGGGATGGAAGATCATGTCGACGACGATGTTTAACACGTTTATATTATGCTTAATACAAGTGATATTTTATGTAGTATGTCAAGATTTGTCACTTATGACATTTGCCCTGGAACGGAGGCCTCCAATTGGTCAACACACTTGGACGCCCCGCTCGCATCGCACGCTCGTTGTAGTGAAAACTAGTTGCGTGCACTGTACGCACCACCGATCCTAATTTGCGCCCTTACAGTTCACAACACTAGCACGTTAGGTCCGAGTTAGGGTATGCATTAACTTTCCCTTCAATGTTTACTTCACGTTCTGTCCCGGTCCCATACGGGTAAAAATCCGCTTCGTATGCAATTAGGCTTATGCCAATATTTCATTTTATTTTTCATAAAACATCTATCTGTGTTCTATAATTTCTTGTAATTCGTTGATTCTATTCTAATTATGGCGTGACTGTTTAAAATTAACAACAGTCTTGTCATTAATGTTTCGGTAAAGTGAGAACATTAATGTAAGCATGGGATTTTCCAAATTGTATATTTCGCAGATATCGCTGCCGAATTTCCTGTTTGTATCGTACAAGCTGACGGATGCGGGCACTTGTGTGACCACCAACCCGGCGGCTACTAAGTTCAAGGGAGAAGAGACGGCGGATCCCAAACAGCATCTTACATTGCGCCTAAAGAATATATTACAAGATGTCGAAGTACAAACAAAGTAAATATATTTTAATCAAATTAGCTATCAGTCGTTCTAAGATCATAGTATCTACAACTACAACGAGCAAACGGAAAATAAAGTAGTTTTATCTGGTATCTTTATTCAATGTACAAATATTTTCAGGTTACATGCATCATCAACCGCATTTTTGATTGATCTTTTAAAAAATTCAAATATTTTCTATTTATGGACACTTACAATATTTTCTAAATGTGCTAATACTACATATAAAATAATTTTAAGCATTTATTTTTTTCTAGGGCCCATCTCCAAGAAAAGTTTCTTTCAGACCTCCGTAAAGCGCGCGAGACGTACAGCGGACAAGAACTCGCGAACGTCTTGCACGCGATGCGTAGAAGGTTAGACGACCCGGCCGTGCTCTCTGGGGATACTATACTCAACATGTTGATATCCTACAGGGAAATACAGGACTATGACGCTATAGTGCAGGTCGTGGACGATCTAAAGACTATCATGAACAGAAAGAATTATGTCAATATGCCGATTATTAGGTTTATGTACGCGTTTGCGATGAACAGGTGAGGTATTTTTTATTGTTATTTAATAGCTTTTTTACAATAGATTATAGAATCTATTGGACGTAGGAAAATTGCATGTATAAGATCCTACGAATTGGAGAACAGACAATTGGCTCATATTAAGAACTGAGAACTTCGTCATAGGTTAACTACTACTTATTTTTCTAAAACTTGTGTTTAGGTTTGCGGGTTTTGCTCTTAAAAGTGAATCAAGTTAAAAGTATTGTTGTAAAGTGAAGCCTACACTCTCCTTGCCTGGAAATATTTGATGACGTTCATATGTAATGACCTCTATGAATAGTGTCATTAATACTATCTTTTGTCTTCTCATATTACAATAATCTCCTAGGAATCAGATATAATCCAATAAATTTAGGGAAATACTTAAATATTAATATTGATCTACAATTCTAATACAAGTAAACTTCAATATTTTAGAAGAAACATGGAGGGGGACCGAGAGAACGCTTTGAAAGTATGCGTTAAGGCATTAGAGAAGAAAGAAAATAGGTTCCCTGACATGTTGTGTCTCTGCGGACGCATTTATAAAGATAAGTTTGTAGAATCTCAACATACCGACATGGAAAGCTTGAAGAATGCAATTCATTGGTAGGTATTTAAAATTGTTTGTCGTATTTTTAAATAAATAATATATAAATCATATATATTAAGCCTTTCCTGGTATGATAAATAATACCGATTTTACTTCAAAATATTTATTATTAAAAATATGTTTTCAGGTACAGACAAGGCTTTGAAGTGCAGCCAAACGAATATGCGGGTATAAATTTGGCGACACTATTAGTTATAGCCGGCAATGACTTCAAAGACTCCCAGGAGTTGCAACATATTGGTAAGAGGAGCACACTTTTTAATGTCAGATTAGTTTCTGGTTGTCTTATTTAGTAGACATAAATATATATTCATAATATTATAAATGCGAAAGTTGCGAAATGCACGATGGCGTGAATAAAAAAATAATAATATAGAGGCTATAAATCACCGATATGTACCCTCTCCTCACGAGATTCTGTCGTTCGTTCTCTCTAAGAAGTAAGAACTTGTTCTCAGGTTCGCCGCCTAGTCGTAGACTAGGCGGCGCTTTACAGCGAGCGTCTTACCTATATAGATAAATTAAGTTGAAGTGTCTGTTTGTAATGTAAAAATAAATTTCTCTACTGACTGCATGTGACGATTTATGGAACTTACAACAAAAATGTGATGTATGGTTTAATGACATGAATGACTAAGGTACGAAACTAGTATATTAGCGGAAGCCTAAAAGTAGCACCAATGATAGATACATTAAAAACAGGACAGGAGGGAGCAATGGCACAACAAGGAGAGTTTTAGTCTTGAATTTGGGGGGTATGTCGGTAGGGGTAGGCGGTAGGGGTAAGAAGAGATGGATGGATTCCATGAAAAGTGACATGATTACAAATGGAGTAAAGGTTGAAATTACGGTTGATCTTCAAAATGGCTAGAGTGATTCTGACAGAACTATTACTGGTAAATACTTGATGTTGTAAGGAAAAACTAAGACTAAAAAAAAACAAGGTTCAACAGAATCAAGTTACAAACCCACGGAATTGTGAATAAAATCATGCGTCATTGCAAATGATATTGCAGATGGTTGTAACACCTAAATAAACATATTTTTTTATTAATTTTGCGAAATGAAAATACATTTTTAATTGAATTCCACGCAGACGAAGCCGCGAGAACTAGTATAGCTAGTATTTTCCATAAATTCAAAATTAGGTTAGGTTGGCAAAGGCAAAGGCGAACAAGAGTTATGTTGCAAAAGTGATTGATACATTAATATCAACCAGATTGCTGATATACTAAAGATGCTGCAAAGCCAAGAACGTGCCTCAATATAGTGCCGAAGAAATTTTTGTAAACTCTGCCTACTCTTAATAGGATACAGGCGTTTGGCTTTTACACCATTAACAAACGGAAGAAGAAGTTTCAACGGTTTTCAGAGTACCCGTAATGTAGAAGCGAGAGAAGTATGGCAGGATCGTTCCAAATTAAAATGTGCAGTCATAGCATCTCTGGGTTACAGGAGTTAGTTTGTTATTGATAAAGTAGTAAAACTATTTCGTTTCCAGGCAGAGTGTTGAATCACCTAATCGGTAAGAAGGGCAGTTTGTCTTCTCTCAAAGATTACTGGGACGTGGCCACTTTCTTCGAGATATCAGTGCTCGCTCAGGATTACGTCAAAGCTATTCAGGCAGCGGAATGTATGTTCAAATTGAAGCCACCTAATTGGTACCTCAAGTCAACCATAGGAAATATTGAATTAATAGATAGGTATGTATAAGTGTTTGAATGTGTAAAAATAATTTGTTTATTTAGTTAGTTATGTAATGCATTTATATTTATTCGAAGACCTTTTGTAGTCTAAATATCTTTATTAAATTAAATTAGCTTTTAAGAAAATTCTATTTTAGATTAGTAAAAGACACCACCTGCCGATTGGAATAATTTCGTCTCACTTCTGGGGGCTATAATTATAAGTTATTAAAGTAGATTGTAAGATAACAATAAATGTCTATGAATACTATGGTTAGGATTAATATATACTGAGATTTTATTTATTTTACTAATTTTTAATAAAGGCATATATAATATTGTAGGTTTAGAAAGAAAAGTGAAGAAACATCACCGGAGCAACAAGTTTTTTCATTTTGGATGGAGTTCTTTGTTGAAGCAACCAAATCTACGTGTGAAAACATTATTAGATTTCCGGTAAGCTTCATCATGCAATTTATATCCATTTTCTAAGTGTGCTCTTAAACGATTTACAGCACTTTTGTAATGTAGCAACTTTCTTGGCACTCAGTTTACTATTTGGGGTTTCCCAAGCGTGCCCACTAAATGTTCTGACCGTGAGGTCAGGATACAGTTGAAAAAAAAATGTCAAGCTCGGAATATTGTTATCTTTTTTATCGAGGTCCAGAAAATCAATATAAGGGGCTTGTTGTGGCATACGTGAAAATAGGAGTAGGACTAGTTATATTAAAATATTATTTAAAGTATATTTGAGTATGTTTAACAATACTGGCAGTCCAAGTTTCGACCACATCGGACCGCCTGTTGTCGTATAATTTAAATTAATCTAGATTTTCTATTTCTAGGTATTAATTCTGGAGACGACTAAAATCTATATGCCGTCCTATGTCAATGTAAATATGGGCGCAGAACAAAAGTCCGTGGAGATTTTCAACTTGTGCCTCGACTCAATGCGCGGCGACTGCAGACAAGTTCATCGTTGGCTTTTCACATCTGACATGATAAGAACGTACAGGTATGTATGTTTAGTTTTATAGTAGAAGGTGGCAAACGAGCAAGCGGTTCACCTAAGTAACCGCCACTCTTATGCATCTGCAACAAAACTAAGTGATGTGTTGTGGATACATTGCCTACCTTTTAAGGGAAAGAGAAGGGGATACAGAGCTCTCTCATCAGACAAAAAGCAGAATACTTCTATTTCACGGTTGTCTTCTGTCAGGTCGTGGTATTTCACCGAACGAGCCGGCCCATTCATGCTACGTATGTTGTTGCCGGTTCTACCACTGTTCCTAGTACTATTTTTGTTAGTTTCTAAAAGCTTGTAGTAGAATTAGAACTATTATTGAACAACTTTAGCTCAGTTATTACAGAGCATTCTAAGAGAAGACAAGATAATGAACCTTCCAAGGTGGGATCGCCAATAACAATGTTACATTCTGCATCAATTTAGTAGCACAGAATAATATAAATCAATACAGCTGTAAAGCTAAAGCAGCTATAAAGTTTGCTTTACCTTACTAGGTGTAAAGTTTCAATTTCGACAAGCTCACACTTTTTTTTTAAAAAATCACTGCAAATTTTATGCTGTGTGTATAACACGAGACTCGCATTTCCTTCCTTTTGGGGAACTAACAAGCTTAAATAGCGGATAACAGCTATCTGTATGAATTTCAAAATATCTAAAAGATAACCCTAAATACCTAAAATAATATCTATAATGCACATTTGTGCATTATAGATATTATCATCAAAACGCACATAATATACAAGACACTAATTCGTCCCCACATACACACACACGCACTCACATAAAAACACACACGCACACAACACACATAAATACAGACGAGCGCGCCGCATACATTATTCTTAAGTTAAGTTTATAACTAGTGTATAGCGAGCCCCTTGTGTTTATTCTCCCTCTTACACCTTGGGAAGGGGGGGTGGCTGAAAACCAGCTCGACCCCGGAATTCGACCGGTGTCGTCTAAGCTGAGCCAGCCCCTTTTGCCATCACTATTACAAAAAGTATATAAAATAACTGTTATATAAATGTGTACTTTTTGATGGCAATAAAAAGGTTATTTATTATTATTATTTAAATAATATACTTCAATAATAATATAATTTCATTTTTACAGTTTATACAAACGCGACGAGCGTTGTCTGTTTCTGTATGTTAGTGAGAATTCTGACGACTTCCAAATATTCTTGCCGTCGCAAGCGTTCCGGCAGCACTTGTATGATCTGCTGGGGGAACTGACTGCTGACCATGAGAAGCTTACCGACTTGGACACGAGTGTCATGCAGGATCAACTCAAGGTAAGCGCCTTAAGAATGAATAATGTCAAGTGCCATTGGTGCGTGCCATCTTTAGACCACATCGCCACTTAACAGCTGGACTGTAGTCAAGACATAGTCTACCCATTAATAATAGTCATAAAATAAAAAAAATATATAATAAAAACTATAAAGTATACATGAAAAAATTATTCTTATTTTTTAAATATTATCTACTGTTTGCTAAAACAGTTGACAGTCTCACCAAACGGAAAGGCGCTTAATGTAAGCCTACTTAGACTAAGTTCGTGAGCCTTGGGAACCTTGGCTCGTGTCGATACTTTAATTAACATATTACCTGATTGGGAGTAATTGGAGTAAATATTTTTTTAACCAGTTTGAGTACGAATACGACGGCAACAAGCGCGTGGTGCTCGGCAAGGGCACGTACGGCGTGGTGTACGCGGCGCGCGACCTCAACACGCAGGTGCGCATCGCCGTTAAGGAGATTCCCGAGCGAAATCTGGGAGACGTGCAGCCGCTGCACGAGGAGATCCTACTGCACTCGCAGCTCCGGCACCGGAACATCGTACAGGTATATCAGCATAAGCATTGTTCAATAATTCTAATTTAAAACTAGTTGTAGTCGCTGGCGAGAATAAGAAAGTGTTGAAATTCCGTTTATCCAGCTGTTTTGTTCTAGATACGTGACTACCATAACCCCATAAATGTGATAATGTCACACGAATTGGGGATACAATAAAACCACTACGAAAGCGAACACTAACATTTAAAATGATTTTTTTTGGCATCCCCTTTGTTTACATTCATAGACATCTCATTATGAATCAGGCTGCAGTCAAGCCATAACTGAGAGAGGGAGCTACCACTGAATACGCCCATTCAACTAAAAGTATTCTTACTTTTGGGTTTCATCTATTATATAGGACCGCAGGCTCTATTCCTTTCCCTTTCTTCATTCTTTCGTTTTCCTTATCCACTTCCCCTTGTTTTTTATGAAAATGCTGGCAAAGAATGCGTGGCTCTTCTGATTTTTGGACATTTTAAGGAGAAGTAGTGGTCACGCCTCTCCGATGAGCCGTTTGCTCATTTGCTGTCTTTACCATAAAAATGTGTGACATATAATTTCTGTTACAGTATTTGGGGTCTATATCTGAGGACAACTACTTTAAAATTTTCATGGAGCAAGTCCCTGGAGGCTCGCTGTCCGCCCTCTTGAGATCCAAGTGGGGTCCGCTCAAGGAGAACGAAGCAACTATTGCTTATTATACAAAACAAATACTGGAAGGTAAATAATTGATTAAATTGAAAAAAAAAAACACTCGTCTATTCGTATAAGGGTATTGTTGTATTGGAAACATCGATTTAAATTATGCAACTTTGATATCGGAGAAGGGAATAAATACCTAATATGATGATGGGATGAATGATAACAATCATTCAAAAAATAGTCAAGTTTTTCGGTTATTTAAATTAAATTTTATTTGTTTATTGTCATTTGTCGTCAGAAAAAATATTATAACATTTATACAAATAACGGGAAATAAAATTAATAGGGCTATAGGTGCAGTAGTGAGGAGTCAGAATAAGTCTATGAAGGCTCGTCTGGCAATACACAATGCTGTACTAATCCCCACTTTAATGTATGGTAGTGAGAGCTGGGTTTGGCAGGACAAGCATGCTAGTAGAGTTAATGCCGTTGAGATGCGATCCTTAAGAAGTATGTTAGGCGTGACAATGAATGATAGGGTTAAAAATAGCGTTATAAGGGAAAAGTGTGGCTTCAAAGTGGATTTTGTGACTAGAATTGAGAAAGGTATGCTTCGGTGGTTCCGGCATGTTGAAAGAGTGAATAAAAAGCAAACAAATGTATGGTGCAAAAGTGAGTGACAGTGTTGTATGGAGCAAAAGTGAGTGGCAGTATGAATGTAGAAGAAGCGAGAGAGGTGTGCCAGTATCGCGCCAAATGGTAATCCATGATCTCTGCCTACCCCTC
This sequence comes from Papilio glaucus, assembly GCA_000931545.1. NCBI lineage: Eukaryota > Metazoa > Arthropoda > Insecta > Lepidoptera > Papilionidae > Papilio > Papilio glaucus. Next base: position 216,470 of record JWHW01003612.1, read on the forward strand.
TGAATTTCGGGCGTGAGCGCATATTTATTTTATTTATTATAACATTTCAGGTCTAAAATATCTGCACGACCAAAAAATTGTCCACCGCGATATCAAAGGCGATAATGTTTTAGTGAATACTTATAGCGGCGTTGTTAAGATATCGGACTTCGGTACTTCCAAACGATTGGCGGGTCTTTGCCCCTCCACTGAGACTTTTGCAGGCACGCTGCAGTATATGGCACCAGAAGTCATTGACAAAGGTCTTAGAGGCTATGGAGCACCTGTAAGTACTTAGTAGAATAT
>JWHW01003612.1:223095-237474 GCA_000931545.1 Papilio glaucus
ACAGCAAGATGTGATTTTGTAAACAAAGATTTTTACGTTAAAATCCGTAAATTTCAAAATATTATTGAAAAACAACTTTTTCGCTGATTAATATGTAATATATCCCTATTGCACAATTTACTTCACTTTATCTCACTATTGATTTCCAAAAAATTGCAACATTCCCGATGAAAGTATAAAAAGTATAATGGCCGCGACGTTTGTTTGTTTACAATAATCATATCTTGCAATGAAACCAGTGTCAATTTGTCACTTAGAATTATTTCAATCGAAAAAAGAGAAAACTGAATGAAACGTACGAAAATAATAAGATTTGAAACAAGTAAATGTATGTAAAATCCATTATGTTGATACATTTTGACATCTTTTTAATGTCTCTTAGGTGGATATGACAAACGTACCCCGCTCTTCGATCGACATAGAACACGACGGATTTTATCTGCTCAAGAAAGATTCACAGCGCCGTCTCACACTTTCCCGTGTATTAGAGCAGGACAGCGAGAAGATTTGCTCGAAGTGGATGCTTAGTATTCAGCAGGATTTCGGCAACACTGTTTTAACGCTAGTGAGTTGAATTATCTTTGGCATCAGGTTTATTTGCTATTTCCTATCTTATTAATCTTAGTGTTTACTAAATATCCTACTTAACGCTAACATAAACGTTTATATGCTTTAATACAATGGGCTATTTAAAATTGTGAAGACGGTCTTAATCTAAAATTAGTATTTTTTTCCTTGACTTAAAATACGAAAATTTAAAATGTATTCTTTATTTCAGAACCACCTAGAGACTCTGCGCTGTGCGCTCAAAGAATACATAATGGATCAGAACAAATCTGTCATAGAGCAAGCTATAACCACATTAAAAGAGGAGCTCGACTTTGATTCCAACGCTATCAATGAGCTGCACTCAGCTATATACATGTTCCAAGAGGCGGTCAACGTCGTACTCAGGATGCATAGTATCAAGCCCCACTGGATGTTCGCTCTGGACAACTTGGTGAGGAACGCGGTGCAAGCTGCAATCACAGTCTTATCGCCAGGTGCGTATCTTAATATTGATATAACGAATTTGTCACATTTCAATAATGTTCCTTACAGTATAGCTTTAAAATATTAAATCAGTTTACTTTGGCGACTGACGATACCGTTTGTATTGAAATTAACTTTTAATAAAAAAAAATAGTCAAACTACTACATTTTATTTGAATACATTTTGGTAACACGTATTAATAAATTATCGAATATTGTCAAATCTGTTGATAACAAAGATTGCATTACAAAGAAACTTATTTGGCCCAATATTACCTGTATTAGTTATTTTTAAAAATTGTATATCTATCTGTATACATTACTATCGTTTTATATTTATGTAAGATACACATATTACGAAGTGATACATTACAATATCCTTAAAACTTTACACTTGTAGAGTTGGGAGCTAACCTGGCGGGACAGGAGGCGCGGCGCGGCGGCGTGCAGGAGGCGGGCACGCCCTCCGCGCTCTCCACCGCCACGTCCGCGCGGGACCATCAGCTGCACCAGCTGCGCCAGGAGAACAACAAGTATTATCCTCATTATATCATCATCTTTTTATACGTAGTGTCAAACCAATATTAGTTATACTTGGCCTTAATATCTGCAGTAGTCAAAATAAACTATAACAAAAACTGCAAAGAGAACTTTCTCTAAGGGGGGCAAAAGAAAGCAAAGGAGAAATATATCGTCCAAAGTATTTAATAAATAATCAATTATGTTAAAATATTATCAGTAGTTTTAACACAATTTTTGAATTTAATTTATTGATTTTAAGTGTTACAATTTAAAAATTGAACATTCGTATATTTGATACAGATTACATCAAGAGCTTCTCGAGAGCTATCAACAAAACCAGGCGCTGCTGCGGCTGATGTTAGAAGAACAGAAAATACAAACTCAAATCATCAGAGATTTCATCGAGAAGAAACCGAGGTAAGTCATACAAAGTATAGGTCTTTAAATAAACGAAGACACAAAGACGTTTACCTACTACTCGTTAGTTCAGTCATTTTAATAGACAATCGTATTATTTTAATAATGCACGTGACGTAGATTTCGGTTATAGGAACGTAAAACTAAGTCCCTTAAATATAACCCATAGGCAAATGCAAATCTGTGGCCGTATATTCGTTCCGCCACCAAACACTTCCAGTCGTTCCACTTCTTTACACAATTCTTCTTCCATACATTCTACAAAATATAATATGATTGGTGCAATCCATCCACTTTCACGTCAAATTTAATTTAAAAGGAGGTATTATAAGAATCTTTGTGATCCCAGTAATTGTTAACAAATAATGTTTATTTACAGGAGTGAACCTGAAGACATAGAGTACGACAGCGCTGAGCTCGAAGCGGTCCGCGAATGGGCGTCTAGCCGCAACGTGCCCGATAAAGCGGTGAAAGCACTTGTCGCGCAGGGTTTTACACTTAACGAGCTTTTGCAACACGCTCAGCGCGAAGATTTAGCAAAGCTTAACCTAAAGTAAGTATGAATGTTTGATTACGCCTGTAAGATGATAGACAATGGTTTGAATTTTATTACAATTAGCTTAAAATTTAAATTCTCGGTTATATTACGATTAATAAAGTGTAAATCAAATAAAGACAAATTATATCGTATCTATAAATCATGAATTTATCTGCGTTTGGTAAAAACACGTTTATTAAAAATATCATAAATTTAGTTTTTTTTAATGATTTCACAAGTTTCAATTTGCTTTCACTGAATACCCATGATAGTTTCATATACTGAATTTTAGTTTTCCCTTCATAGTATAAAAATACACATAATTATATTCTTATATGGTATAAGGATTTAATTATGTGTATTTCACTTTTATTTTACAAATCTATACATATAATTATGCCCTTGTAATATAATTGCAGAGGCGGTATCGAGCTTCGTCTCTGGCGAGCGATATTAGAACACCGTAACCAGAACACAAATCACCTTCGTCGTACGAGCAGTACCGAAACAGATATGGACACCAACTCCATTGTAATGGTCGATTGCCAGAAGTGCAAAACCTCAAGGACCATATCTAACAACTCTTCGTGCTCTAACAACCCAACAATCGTGATACGGGACCAGCAGGTGAACGGAGATAACACGGTGGCAGAATACTACACAGAGAACGGCGTTGCAAACCTCTGACTATTGCGTGGGTGGTGCTCTCTACAGTAAAGGCCTTTGTTATTTAAACGCGACTATCCTTTACAATTAAAAAAAACCTTGCATGAACATGTTGCTTCATCGGGGGATGTATCACCTGATAGTCTACCCCTGCTATGGTTTACAGAACATTTAGCTCACACTTCCGTGCATACGTTTATTATCCAAATGTTGTAACACTCATTACATGCGGTTATACTGATAATAAATAAAAAAGTTTTAACTCTATTCACATAGGATTTAGGATGAGTATGTACGTTGATTGCTGTTGCTATTGGCAAACTTCATTGGGTATAACTAAATCAATTTAGGTTGTTATCAAATGATGTAATTGAAATTATCTCAATAGAAATACCAGGTTTGGTAACAAGTACTTGAATTTATTAAATATCGAACCACATATAAATGGAAATTAAAATTATTAAAACTTTCGTGGGACATTATCAACTAAATAATTAGTAAAATAAAACTCCTAAACTCACATACCATCGGTGTTGGTACCGACAGGTTTCGGACCTGTCGGAGGTCCTTCAGGGTGAGTGGGATTAGTTCGCGGTCCCACTTATTTCGCCACGCACTACTATTTATTAAACAAATATTTACCACCAATTAATTAAAAAAAAAAGTTCAAACAATAGCTGGCTACGCGCGTTGATCCGACTCGAAGGACCATATATGAACAAGCACTTATTTCCGTTGAGATATCGGAATTCGTTAAATTCAATTAATATTGGTCAATTATGTATTCGCTTACTAAAAAGTCGCTATAAATATCGCTTGAGGCCATGAGTGTATCACCCCTTAATGTTCATATGTATATAATCTCTACTAGTCTTTGTATATAAATAAACATTTGAATCACTATTGCATAATAATCAAGCAGTTAGTTCTATACATTAAGTTGTAATTAATAATTCAATAATTTACTTGTACAAGTTATTGTAGATGGTTAGGGCCATCGATATTTTTGTACGATTAATATAAAGTTACAGTAGTACACCAGAAAGATTTTGCTTTAGTTTTTGCTTTGTACAAGAAACGTAGTAGATGAGCGAATATTTTGAAGAAATTCTTCCAAAACTAATACAATATTTTGTTTAAGTAAATTATTATAGTCTCGCTCCGTATCAAATCAATTTTTATATACTCAAAATAGAATACTTGTAATATAGTATTAACCAACATAATATTTATAATTATATTAAAGCTATTATAAATATATAACATATTAATATAATATATATGTTACAATCAGTTATATTTACATTTATTGACACGTAATAATAATAAACATATTAGAGCAGTATAACTGATAATAAAAACTATTTTGAATGATTACGAGACGGCTTTATATATTATACAGATGTAGACTATATATACAATGTTAATTTTACAAAAGTTTGTAAATAGAATATGTTATACGCGCGCAATAATATGATAACAGGGTCGTGACAACGACACTATTGTACAGCGTACAAAAACTTCGTCGTGAAATCTAACAGAAACAAACGAACATAGCTTAGGTTAGTCGCCCGCTGTGGATGTAGTGGTACAAGCCGGGAATGTGAAGGGCATGTTATTTGCACGGGTAGTAATATAGCTAATGGTTACACGATTAAGTATCTGCCTTCAAGCACGATAATATTTGGTGCTACCAATTGTGATTAACTTGGCAACGCGGAGTGCCTTTTTATACGCTTCTCGCAATTCTAAGAGACTTACAAAGTTCTATCATACAATAAGGTGTCGTACAAATGTATAAAACTTTAAGTAAGGATGCATCAATATGCCTTTTTGCCGATACGATAGCGATACTCTTATAAAACTATCGGCGGTACTGATACCTATACCCTTAGTGAATTTAAAATGAAGATAAGCAGGCATTACAATATTAACATAATAAGATTTTTATTTATAAAACAAAGTTTTCTAAAGACTAAACTTAATGAGTAAAGAAATAGAGGAAAAGGAGCATTTTACATTAACATTATTAAGCGCGAAATTTGAGAAGTATCATATCGGTAATAAAAATAAATGTACCCGATGCTGATACATCGGAAAACCCGGAGTATCGCCGATATATTAGTATCGGTATCGGATGCACCCCTACTTATAAGTAACAGATTAAAATACATCTAACAAGAATAACACGTCGTCTATTTTCACACGTTAGCTGTTACGCACATTATGATGATATAACTTATTTAATTACTTAAACGTTAAGAAAAATCATACAAAATGTATTTTAATCACACAGATTTTTTATATTAATAAATAAAATAAGAATGAAGATATACATATATTAGTGACATTTGAGAGTTGAAGAGTTTCTATATCGAGTTATCATTGTGATTAATTCTTTGCATATTATTAAAATACGACCACATGCGCTTTATTTTTGTGGCAGGCTAATATTATTATAATTAAATAACATTTTGTTATGTGTGCCATATCTATATATTTTTATTTTGTGTATATTGTATGATAGTATGATTAAATGTATTAACTTTGTTATGTTACGTTAAGAATTGTTATGTTAATACAGAATATAAGGTACCTTTCACTAAATGTACGCAATGTACTATTTAATTTTTGCGTTATTGTAGTTTTGGTTAAATAATAATTATGTTAGTGTTAAAATTATAATAATTCTAATCATACAAATTTATTATAAGTGCGCAATCACATAAGACCTGAGTTTGATGACGTCACAGCGACGTACACAACAAGTTTAACATCGTAGAGTAGTCTAACGAGAGTAATACAGCTTTGTTAAACATTGTAAAAATAAGGACACACTCAGGCCTGCATGCAAGTCTTGTGCATGCATTATTCATGATTTTCTTTATAATTTAAATAGTTCTTAAAAATGTAATATGTTAACCTGTTAAATAATGTTTTTTATATATTTATACTTATGTATTGTAATTCTTAATAAATTACATGCTTCGTATATAACTTAAGAACTACGGTAACAAATACTCAATTATAAGAATTATTGTAAAGTACAAAATATGTTAAAGTATTTACTTAATTCGTATTAATGTATGAAGGTTTCTAGCAGCGCGAGCTGTGGCATCTTTCATTTTACTAAGTACTTATTACATAATAAATAATTAAAAATAAAATAAAAAAATAATCGCCTAGTCTTTCATTACAGTTACACAAGTTGAAATTGTTAATTATTAATTGTAACCTTTCCAGATCAGTGACAATTATAAGTCTTTGAACACTAGATAGATAGTTGGTTATCTATTTTATACATTTTTAAGGTACACTTAATACTTAAAAAAGCAATTATAAGCAGGTTTGGTGTTTTAATACCGAACAGTATCAATAACAATCGTACTTTATAAAGTGTCGTACATATATGTACCTGTCTTAAATATTGTGTTGAAATTCTCATAATAAGATCGTCTGATTAAAAATGCGCATTATAAGAAAAAAAATATTAAAAAAATGCTTGTAGAATCTCATGTTGGCGGAGTATTAAAATAAGGAATCAAAATTTGATTTTATTATGCACGTATTTTGTTTTATATAATATAAAGTGTTCTTTCATAAATTTTGTGAGAATAATATTCACGTATGTTATTATAAAACAATAAAATAACGTTTTCTTAGATTTCGTTAAGTTAAAATTAATATAAATAATCGAAAATCCTATTGTAATTATTCGTGTTGCTATTAAAGTTATTACATCACAATTTTTGTTTTATTCTATACTAAAGTAATTTTGCCACAAAAATTATAAGCTTAACAAATCCTTATTGATCTACAAGCATCCAAAACACATGCACATATGTTATAGGTATGTTGATGTACGAAGAGGATTAAAAAATAGTCTGGCTTTTTCATAAAAGGTGGCAAATGACCAAGCAATCCTGCAAGTCGGGTAAAAAATCTTTTCGCATGTAGTATGTATAAACTTGTAAAAAAACTCTTTTTGGCTGTACCATTTGTATCTGGCCGGTTTTGATTAAGTTTAAAACGTTACATTTAAAAAAAAAAGTAAAACTTTGTTGCCAACCATTTGTTTTTCTTTCTGTGTGAATCTAATGATATGCGATACCTTTTAATATTTAAATGCAAGGCAAGCCGCGTAAAAAAATTGTGAGGTTTATAAACCTATATACGCCTATGTGCTATTACAGACTATAATCTATCTTTGTGCCAAATTTCATTCAGATCCGTTTAGTCATTCTGGCGTGAAGGAGTAACAAATATCCATAGGTACATCCATTCTTCCGGATTTATGATATTAGTAAGGTGAACATACAAATTGTAATCGACTGTACAGTTCAATTGAAACATTTAAGAATAATACGAAAACAAATGTTTTGAAATCTGCTTGGATACTATTAGTGTATGCAGAACTTTTTCAGTGACCTAGGCTTTAGAATGTAATAAAACTATAATAATAAATGTACAGAAGCGAAGGGTTCCAACTTCTGAGAATTTCAGCTCGCAGGATATCTCTTATTTCTCTGTCGGAGCCAGAAAGCTACAGATATCTTGGTATCTCAGAAGCAGTAGGCATTAATGACAAGTGTATGAAACGGCCATTAAGGGAGCGCAGAAAGTTCCTCTCTCTGTAACCCTTACCAATGGTTGCTTGATTCATAGGACTCCGCAGCCGATGGATTACTATTTTTATACGATACTAGCGACCCGCCCCGGCTTCGCACGGGTAATTTCTCCATAGAAACGTTCATCCCCTACTTAAGGCGATTTCGTCAACTGTCAAACGACTGACAGTTATGCCAAAAGCGAAAAAGTTAATATGGTCGTTAAGTTTGCTTAAGGTTTCTAATTTCCCGCGCAACTTTCTTTTTTCATAAGAACCTTCTCCAGACAACAACCATAAAAAAAAAGTTTCTAAATTATAAAAACCTAACTACACATATATCATAATGAGAATAATTTAAGAGTAATAAAAAGGTTGGTACAATTACATAGGTACATTTACGTACTTGATCCTGGATGTTTTTTGAATAATAAAAAAAATAGTTCGGTGAGTTATAGACAAACGAAAATAACTTGGATTTCTTCATTAAAATCAATAACCATTTCTTTATTAACGCGCACTTAAATATGAAAAAGTTATAAAACTTAGTATTTCATAAAGGTCGATAGCAAAGACGCAAGAAAACATTATTCATAATAAAATCGTAATTTATATGTAAATGAAACATATACACATGTTGAGACGTAGGTATTGCTGATATTGTAACAATTTAAGTTCTCGCCTCCCCCAGGGACGTTATAAGGCGTTCGCGAGACATTAATTCACCCAATGTTTGCGGGATAACGTCTGTTCTAATTTACATACACTGCGAGACATATTAAGTTGCGTTACGTCGTTCTAACGACGTTCGTATTAGTTTGTTGTTACTGTAACGGGTACTTAGGCGGGCTGATGGGTGACATGCATGGCACAAATCTCGGATAATGTTTAGCCACCGAGCTATATATTTGTAATAGGATTGTGTAGTCACGTTGTCAAATGATATTTGTTATGATTTTGACTGTACCTATACATGGTGTTTTCTTTTTATTGCATTATTATTTATTACGATATCACAACATTTTGAAATACTAACTGTCTCTGTCAGTATCAGCCATCGTAGAATACGACAGCACCGCCTGGTCTGAATTAGAATTGTGCACACTATTTACTTACAACGAGACGTAATTTTACGGACAAATAATTAAATTGGGGTCCATATTGTTCTTAATCCGTCTTTATGTTCAGTAACTATTTTACTATTGTATCTATATACAAGAGAAAGCACCATTTTCGTCGAAGCAATGTCTTCAGACCAACAACGGAGATCAGCCATAAAAAGCGTTATGTTCGACCCAAGCACTCGTCCCTTGCGATGAAACCTGTTGATACAGTCCTCACGACCAACCTAACCGTTTAGGATTTATCTTCTGATGGTTTAATTCTCTTACCGACGGTAGATACTTCTCTTGCAAGAACTAATCGCCTACTTCTCGGGTTGTATGTGCTTCATCATGATTTGATTTTGATTTTCTCATCGCATAGTGGTATGCAAATATTTTATATATTATTACCTATTTTTATTCGCTCGTTTTTTAGGGTTCCGTACGCAAAGGGTAAAACGGGACCCTATTACTAAGACTCTGTACGTCTGTCTGTCTGTGTGTCAGTCCGTCTATCACCAGACTGTATCTCATGAATCGTGATAGTTAGACACTTGAAATTTTCACAGATAATGTATTTCTTTTGCGGCTATAACAACAAATGTTAAAAAAAAAACAGAATAAAATAAATATTTAAGGGCGATTCCATACAACAAACATGACTTTTTTTATAGATAACTGTACGGAACCCTACTTGCGCGAGCCCGACTCGCATTTGGCTTGTTTTTATTTTAATTTCCTTTAGAAAACGTTCACTATGTATAGTTACACGTTACAAAGTATCAATGTAAATTGTTCATTGTAAGGTAAAAGAAATTCTAAAACTTTATTCGAATTAAGTTTTCTTTATTGCGTTAGGGGTGGATGTCTACTCAATTACTGAAGCGTCTTAATTATATTAGATATGCTTGAGACGTCGGATTTGAAATTCAATCGCGTTGCCCCAAACCAGTGTCAGACAGTCGAAAGAATTGTTAATTTTATTAGACTCGCCCGAAGGCTTTTTAATGTAAATCGAGCGGCCTGACATATATTGAATCTTGTACGCCTGTGTGTTTGCCTGCAGTTTAGTGTGCGTCCAGACTATTAAAGGCGCTTATGATTGTTTCTTTTCTTTGTTATACCTGCAACTTTAAATAACTTGAAAGGTATTCTCGACAAAGAAAATTCTGAAAGAGAAAAATTCTAAGTATTTGTTCGCTATCAAAGTTTATTATCTTTGAATAGTTGCCGTATTGTAGAATAAGTTTTTTTATTTACTGGCTATGTTTTTAAAAACTCTGATAAAGGGGAAAGATTTGTTGTTTCGAATGAAACGAAAGTGATTAGACTGGCTTTTCAATTTGGGATCGTTTTACTGTTATTGTGTTTATAATTCAGTGGTTGTTTACTTAAAGTTTTTTTTGTTGTTGAAGAAAATGGCAAATGAAAAAGCGGTTCACCTGATATTAAGTGAACGCTACACATACAACAAGCTAATGTGTCGCAGATGCATCGCCTGCCTTTAATGGATAGAGGAGGATAAATAGAAAAAAATATATTTCCTTTTCCTATTCATCCCCCACCCTGTCAAATCCTCTTCTTTCCCATCCTTTGCTTATTAGAAAATTAGAAAAGGATGGGGATGAGAATCCAGAATTAGGCCCCCGGCACCTCACTCATTAGACGAAACGCAGAAATGCTTCTACTTCACGCCGGTCTTCCGTGAGGTCGTGCTTCATCGGTCGAGTCGGCCTATACGCGCTACAAATGTTGTTCTTACGGGCTCTACTGCTGTTTATAAGCTTCTTACCATCCTGATGCATAGATTATTTTAAATAATGTAATCGAAACCTGGAAAAATTTCATTTCGTAGTTTGACTTTTATATCCGAACGCCGCAAACTTGTAAACGTTATGTAAACCTTCAATTACTGGTCTCTTATACGTATGCATAGCGTCGCAGTCTGCTGGCATTGAACCAAAACGTTGTTACTTGCATAATGTGGATTTATGTCAGACGCGATATCGCTACAGACAAACCTAGGGATTTAAGCCTTGAGCTATTCGCTCTTGAGGGACGCGCAGTTACTTCGTACTGTAAAATGCTTCGTCTAAATGAACTAAGCTTTTTACTCGTGATAGAGTGTTAGATTACTGTTTAAACGGAGCCCAGATTTCTCATACTTTTAAAGATTTTTTAAAGAATACTTTTGTAAAGTTTTACGAGAGCGTTTTTCAAACTTTACAGACGTGTTCGGCAGACACGAAGACTCGGCGTCTGCGACCGTTGAAAATTAAAATATTACCTCGTATATATAACAAACTGGTGTTTTTGTTTCCCTCTCACGGATTCTTGTTTGAATAGCAACTAGAATTGATGTAATAACTCGACATTTTGGAATGGCAGCCATACATTCCAATGACGAAATAATTCTTAATATCAGTTCATAAGTTACGGATAGTTCTCAATACAAACAAACCTTTCCAGTTTAGAACACAAATATAAATCAATTGTTATTAATTATAAGAATCTAAAGGGACGTTTCGTGTTCAAATAAATTGTTCGTTACATGAACCGGCGCTATATGTTATCAACCACCGCAACAATACGACACTGAATTCAAGTCCTTTACCTTCGAGCGTTCTGTTTACCCAAGAGAGGCGAGAATAGGAATCGATAGATCGACAGACGTTCTCACCACGTGTTGAAAGGTCTTAGATAATATAATATAAAAGCTTTCAAGAGAATAGCGCTCCGGCGTGTCTGAAGTATCAATTCAGCTTGTAAGTTGACTACCTCTCGGATGTACCAGACCTCTATGATGGCTATATTGGAAAATTGCAACGCTCTTTCGACGAGAGAAATCTTGCGGGAGTTGATTTTTATTAAAACTTCACAAGATGTACTTGATCATTGATAGTGGCGATTTTATCCCTTGTTATGTTTTTATGAGAACATCGGTGATTATCATAGTTATCTAAGTTTTCGAAATTTTTGTAAAATGATTTCGCGTATAATAACTTCGAGTTATAGGTAAATTTTTGATACATGTTTTGCAATCATTAATCACATGTTTAGCAATCATGCTAAACATGTTATTGATGATTCCAAATTCCATTACCATAGCAACCGATTCCATTACAATAGTAAATGAAGATTTTATGTACCTCGAAAACATTTTTATTTTAGGAATAAAAGGACAAAGGAAATACCCCACGTCACTTTCAGTACAGCTAACTCATAAAGAAATACTATCAGTATGTCTTTTGAACATGCAGGTTCCCAGCTTATGCGTTTTCTATCTTTAAATAAGAAGAGTTAATTATAGGAAAAAGAGAGAACAGGGCTTAAGATACCAGTACCTGTTGATATAATGTAAGGTTTTGAGGTTTCCTTTTTTGATTTGATTTGGTTGTGCAACAGGTACTAGGTTGTAAAAAGTCTTTGAAGAAAATTTAAGGTTGTTGTTTTTACATCGAATGTTTTTTTACAGAAGCCCACAGAATAGTTTTGTTTGTATGAATTGAATGTGCGAAGAATAAAACAAGCGGGTCATACATTTCGACTGTGCGTACGAAATATGTAAAGCAGGATCGTTAACAACAAAGATATTTCCGAGCCGCTGGGCCGCGCCGGGGAATCGAAGGAATGCGCTCCAACTGCCTTGTGATATTTTATCACGGCCTGAAAGGGAACCCAGGGATTCTTCCGTTTTCTCAAACAAACGAGTAACGAATACGGAAAGGAAATCCAAAACTTGCTTTATTTTACGCAGCGAAGCAATTCAAAGCCTTCCCGAGTAACAAAGGGGATGCAATAGTTGCCTTCAGGTATAACTACGCTATTTCACTTAATTTATTCAAAATTATATAGCGAGAGGGAAAGCTTTCGCGAGAAACGCTTTGAGCGAGCGCCGCGCGCCAGGTATGTTGGTGAAGTTTAAAAATTTATCGGTTTACTTAAATTCCCGTAAGTAACTTTACTTTGAAAAATAAGTAATGATCTTATACTCTACTTTATCATTAGTATTAAGGGTAGAATTACTAGTAAGTTTTACATGTTTTAGGTTTTCAAATACACATGTTTTTAATTAATTTGCGTCAAATTTATTTACAGCAATTAAGTGAGCAACGTGCTGTAGATCGGGGGTTTGAACCCAGGCAGGCTTTACTTTGTGTAATTTATTTTATCAGCACTGCTCCGAACGGTGAAGCTGAACATTGTGAGGAAACCGGCTTGTCTTAGAACCACCAAATTCGAATAAATGTGACATCCACCAACCCGCCCTGGGCCAGCGTGGTGGATTACGGCCCTTCTCTCCCTGCGAGAGAAAGCCTGTGTCCCTGCAGTGGGGCAAGTCCCTGCAATTATATTATTGTATAATACAGTAAACAATCATATGAATTAACATAAGAAGATAATACGTAAATAGAATAAATCATAATATATGGACAATTAGAAAAAATATGTATTAAAAATGAACAATTTTAAGATAGGTTGTAGGTACCTTTAATATGAACTGCTATAAAATATTTCATAAATTTATTTTCACATGAAACTAACCTAATTGAAGCCGTCCAAGTAGCTCAATATATGTAGGTAGTGTATTAATGTTGTAATAAAACTTATTCGTGGAAATATTTTATCATTCTTTTAAATTTTAATTTTCCATTTCACAATCTAAGTGTTTATGACATAGTAGAGCTCTAAAATATATCGTAATATTTGTGAAACATTCAAAACTTCAATCCATAGAAGCGACTAAATGCAAATTTGCGTCAGCGGATTGTCATTTATGGAAGCCACACGGGCACTAACTTTATTATAAACAATATTTGTTTAGGCTCTCGTATACACTTGTATTGCGATGGGAGCACGGGATTTGCATATTGGTGGCGCAAGCTGTCTTAATTTCGGCGTAATGTGTGGCCTGAGGGGATGAGGGGGGATATGATCGCGCCTGTTTGTGTCGCCCACATGACACCATTACAATGCAATTTATTGTCCCAGTCTGCACAGAGTGCGCCAACTGAACTCTAAGTTTGTTGCTAATCGAATTTTGCAAGCATGTTTGAAATTTTAATAATAAATCTCTAAGAGAACACCCGCTGGTTTTAATCGATCGTGATCTATGGTTATGGCAACCATTTATTCGTAGGATTAGTCCGTAAGTTTCGTGCATTTAATTAAACTAATTTCTGTGACTGTGACGGACAGGACCCGCGACTCGAGCCGAGCACGTTCTACCCGTAATTTCACTTGCCTAATACTAATATAGTTTTTCAAACTTCAAATACTGACTTAAAAAATAAATTTCACCGTTTTGCAAATTAAGTTCGCACATCAAATTCATTATTTTAAAAATCCAATTCGTCAGTTCACTTATCAGATTAACGTGGAAACGTAATAATATATATGTAGACCTACAAAATAAAATAGTGTTAAAAACTGTTCGTCCCAAGCCGGGATATGTGACTACACAGCTGAGGGTATCGTATTATCAAATGAATCTA
>JWHW01003612.1:237810-248590 GCA_000931545.1 Papilio glaucus
CGCACATCAAATTCATTATTTTAAAAATCCAATTCGTCAGTTTACTTATCAGATTGACGTGGAAACGTCAATCTGATAAGTAAACTGACGAACATGATATATATGTAGACCTAAGAATTAAAATAGTGTTAAAAACTGTTCGTCCCAAGCCGGGATATGTGACACACTACACAGCTGAGGGCGTATCGTATTATCAAATAAATCTACCTCTACAACATAGAATTAAGCGAAGAATGTCGTCTTATTTTTGCGAAAACTATTTGCGCTATTCGAGTCTCGGGCGATGTCACCGGCGACTCTGAACCGACTGAGATGCAATAAAAATACCGACCGAGGGTCAATCAGGTTAAGTGTTGTGTCCGGCGTTGAGTGTCCCCAAATAATTTATATTCGAGATTTATATTTCAGGGAACTTACTCGTAGAAATAGCTTGAATAAGTAGCGTAGCTAGAGAGCCAGCAGGGTTTGCTCACGGCGCCTAAGGTCGGTATTCGGGGTTTGAAACTACATTTGGTGTAGCAATGTGAAGTAGCCAAGGATTATCCACTAAAAATATTTGTTGCAAATAAAAGCGTACAAATTATTTAGAGAACTCACGTAAAAATTTATAGAATAAAATATTACCTTAATCATAATTATCTCAAAACACTCAGTGTTTCTCTGCACTCTATTTTATAATTTACTATTTGATGATGCTTTAGCTATGAATGAAGCTAATGAGAAGAATTTAAGTCAAATATGTGTCAACTAAAAGTTATTAAGATGAAGAGTTGGAACAATCATCATCATCTCCCTGCCCTTTTCCCACGTTATGTGCGGTCGGCACAGTATGAACGTAGTGGTACTGTACAGGCTTTGGTTATAGTTTTTACGGGCGGCCGCCTGCCTGACGCCAATTCTCTTCGGGAACAAGGATTGGAGCAATATAAATTTAAATAAATCCTATGAATTCATAGGATTTATTTAAATTTATATTAATATAATCGTTTAGTTTTATTAAATTAATGATTAAAAGAAGATAGCATGATGAAAATTTCAGTTGTAAGTTTAAAACAAAAATTAAACGGAGTTATAAATTCTTCTAAAACCCACAGGTCATTACAGAATGGTACTACATTTAAGTTAGTTCAGTACTTGAATTGAGGGTTAAATTTTTGTGTCCCACGCAACGATATTATAATACGAAAATTAGCAGATATGCCGTCATAATTGGGGCGCTTTTTCTTTAACTTACGTCATGTGTTTACATTTATACTTAAGTGACAAACACTAGTTGTCCTGTTTTTTCTTATTACACCATTTGCCATGAATGTTGCTGTCACTGTATTTGAGCAATTTAGATCGGTGATTTTATATGAGTATAATATCAATGTATAGTATAAAATATCATTCGTCCCGTCATCAGTTGTCATCAAAGTGAGTTGATTGTCTATTTGTGTAATAAAATGTGTTTTAAGAATAGTTTTAGATTTAATATTGGTAAGAACTTTACGATTTCATTTCTAGTAATTAAAACAGTAACTTGAGTTCATTTTCGTATTTAATTATACAATTACCTTTGAGATTTCTTTTAATAAGACGTTCGATTGTTTCGAATACTTAATTTTTCAGATATTTCGATAAAAATACTTTTCTCTTCGAGTAAAAAAATACTAATTTGGCGCATTGTCTGTGGTTTTAATAAGTGCAAGGACGTCCGTCTGGTGACGAATTAATCTTTTTGTTACAAGATGCTAAATTTTTAGAGTTCCTTGGATAAGAATAAAAACTTTAACATATAGTGTTGTAGGTTCATTGTGATATTTTAAACACTCCACACTAATTATCGCTTTGTAATAATCTTAATAGAGAGGCTTTTATCTTATTAAACAAAAGAGTTTTATAGTTTACGACATTTATTTACGTTAAAGCAAAATCTAACTGCGTTTTATACAATTCCGAAGTGACGAACCATAGACTTAACGTACGCTTTAGCTATCATCTGCATCATCATATACCAATCACAGCAATGTCGCATAGAAAATAGATTAAGCTAAAAGTATAGATGATATATAAATTAGTCTAACAATGTCGGTTACATTCTTCATTTGTAAGAATATAGGCAACATCCCCTTCATTTCGTTCCTTCCCCCTCTCCATTTATTCATTTGCTCAAAAATTATGTACCTCTTTGTAAGGATAACTTTATGGGATCAAAAACCAGATGATTGTGGAAGATGTTGATGGATAGTTTGGATAGCGGTGATAACTTCAAATTCGGTGATTTCTGATTTCTTTTCTTCATTCAAAAATAAAAAGATGCGCATTGCACTCCCAAACCTTTGACAATTCTATTAAATGACTATCCACTTCAAAATATTTTTCTGTACAACGCTCTTTCTAACTGTCATTCAAAGTCGCACTTCACACATTTCTTAATGGCTACATCTCTTAGCCATTCAGGATTATTTTCACTTTAAGTAGAACATATAATTTATGTTCAAACCAGTTCCTGGCAAGTTTAAGTGAGGAGTGGTAATGTACGAGCGCTGTTCGCGCTTGACCGGTTTAACTCTATATATCTAGCGGCGGCGCAAAGTAGCGAGAAATTTAATTGAAACGTCTTTGCAGCAGTTTAAATAGACGATGTACAATTAGGAGAAACATCTTTGAATACTCGGAACAGGTCTGGGTTCTTTTCCGTTTAAGAGCTGCACAAGATTTAAGAGCATCTTTTTCACCTTGCTCATCGCACGTAAACAAATCATTTTAACAACTTAATATTCGTTTTGTTGTATAACAAAATGCCTTTGTTTATATTTATACAACTTCTATATTGAATTATTTGGGAGACGATTACTATAGTAAAAATGCAATTATGAAATAAAACACAATAAAATAATTACAAAACAAATGGAAAACCGTAAAAAAACTTTAATACTCAAATTTTGTTTTTGTTAAGTGAAATAAAAAGTACTTATTAAGTTTTACAAGAATGTCTTGTTCCACGTCAGTATAGGAGCGAGCTCTAAGTAATATTGAATTTTTCAAAATCGTCCAGGTGTACGACGCCTTTGGGTCTTTCGGGAGGATGGAAATGTTTTATTTATAGACGTTAGACGTCTGCATCGCGACGACAGCGACGTAGGCATTGTCACTGCGAGATTAATGGCATCTATAACGAGAAAACTCACTCGATCAAAGATTAAATTCTAACTTTTATATTATGTTTTATTTGCCAATACTTTTAATTCAGGTTTTACTAGAGAAACTGGTCGACAAGCAAAACATTTTTTCTCTTGATTAAACATATTCAAGCTTTGAACTTCGTCAGTATGACAACTACAGGCGCGAGGGATTTTAAGTTAGTCCAAGTGTTTAAAAATAATTTCTAATGCCTTCAGAGCTATTCTAAACTCATACGTTATGTTGACTTGTAAAATTGCATAATAGATTTAAATTAAACCGGTGTTGTACTTTATTTTCATTTTATTATCAACAAAACGAGTAGACCCCGTTGAATTAATTAATTTTTTATTAATTATTTTGTGATAACTGGTATAACTCACTCAATTTCATATTTTTCTGCATTTGAGGCAAAGGTTCTTATGTTTCTGGTCATCGAGTGAGTCTACGGCATAATGACGAGCTTATAATATAAATGCGCCGGGGACGGAGACGTGGGGGGGACTGACGGCGCTAATTGGAAATACATGAGGATTTGCATTTTACTTTGTCTCCCAAACTCCCAATGGAGTGACGTCTCGACGAAGATTCCTTTGTCGATGTCTGCCTCATTGTATACGTAAATATATTTAAGATTGAATAAAATAGAAAATAAAAACTAACTTATTTCGTTAAACACCTACAGAAACTTTATGTTGGAGTTTTATCCACATTGTAAAAAAAAGTATTATTTCGTATACCCCTTAGGTCTTATCAAAACTAAATTGCGCTGACCTTTATAAATATTGTGAAAACTTTAATTAAAAAATGTAATGTTTTTTTTGCTGACATAATAATTTCAATGGTGCTTGAGACATCCCACAGATCTTTCTAACTTTTTCGATTGTCATAGACATAGAGATTGTTTAAGTAAGCTATTTTTTCACAGTCAAAAATCCATTATTACATGATATCTTAATCTTAATATCGCCAGTTTCTCCCAAAATGTGAACAGGCCATTAGTTGAAGACTACTTCTGACTACTAAGTCAGTTTAATGTACCCGATACATGGTAACACGTAAAGTTCTTCTCGTGGAACTTTTAAATGTTTCGATATTCCATTAAAATAGTTCTAAAGAACTAACATTAAAATAGTGTAAATACAACGTTTTGAATCAAGTGATTTAAGTTTATTTGCCACTTTTTAAAAGATATTTTAAAACGAATGAATTTACGTATTTGAAATATCGAAATAAATATTATAAATGCAATTTAATTTAAGAGAAAATCTTTTAAATATTTCTTGAATAAGTGTTCCATTTAAATAAAAGGTTTCAGATCAAAGTTTTAATTTGCATGATAAGTGAAGAGAATATCAATACACATAAAAAGAAAACACTGTTATTTTTAGATGAGTTTTCAAAAACAGTATTAACTTCTTAACTTCAAAGTTACTGAGATATTTTTCTTTATTTTCAATTTAGAAGCAATATCGAGGTGGAATCTTTTAGATAAATGTCGATGTATTTGTACATGTCAATATTTTAAAAAATTACATTAATATTTATTTCAAGCTTTTCATTTTTTAACCGACTTCAAAAACGAGGAGGTTATCAATTCGTCTGTATGTTTTTTTTATGTTTGTTACCTCAGAACTCCGCTCCTGTTGAACCGATTTCGATGATTCTTTTTTTGTTTCGAGAGCTAATGCTTGTCGATTGGTCCCAATTTTTTTTAGTCAAGATCCGACCGTAGTTTTTGAGTTATTCTTAATACAACGTTGAATTTTATTTTCTTGGCTTACGTAGGCTAAACTATAGGACTTACATTAAAATGATGTATGAAATAATTGTAGCTCTTTACATAAGCTAAATAAAAGTCCGCGATAACATATATCTATCTTCTATGGTTGTCTCACAATAACCATTTTTTACGACCTGTGTCTTGTGTGTATGTAAAACAATATTACATTCACCGGATTCGTTACAATATTACTAATAATTTACTTGAATATTGGACACATTTTCTTATGGAATCAGGTGGTAAACTAGCAAGCAAGATCACCTGACATTAAGTGACCTCCATCCGTAGACATCTGCAACAATCTAATGAATTGCAAATGCATTGCTTACCTTCAATGGACAGGGGAGGGAATGGACACGAAAACGTACATTTCCTATCCACACCCTCGCGCGTCACATTAAGGAAGGGGTGGAAAGAGATCGAGGACTAGACTTGGACCTACGGCACCTCACTTATCAGACGAAACGTGGTATTTGACCGGTCGAGTTGACCCATTCGTGCAACAGATGTTGTCTTCTGTCAAGGCTCTTTCACTGTTAGACACATATATTTTACGTTTACTTTACATCGACCTAATACTAGATGTCTTATAATGTGACTAGTGAACCAAATATTGGACGTTATTTTTTATGTACGTTCCCTCTCCTGATATTACAGACCTAAAGGATTTTTTTCATTATTATTACATTATTATTAAAAACATTTAAAAAACTCCTAAAACCCAATGGTAGTGCCACCTACCACAACCTACCTATTAAGGGCATGGGGCACGAATCAGGTATTGTATTCAATTGTAATATAAACCGTTGCAGAAGAATTGCAAGTATACAGAATTAGAAGTAAATTCATGAGCTTTTCTATACTTATAAAAAATATAATGAAAATTGTAAACGAGTCAATCAAATCTAATGCCTAGACTAGATCATTATATTTAAATGCTCGTTTAGTTAAATTTTGTACGTAAGCATAAATATATCGAAGTAAACTCGTTCCCAGGGGAGTCTGTCAATCAGTGTGCGCACTCGCGGCTCGTTCGAAACCCATTAAGGATAAATTAAAGCAGATCACAATCCTCGTAAGTAAATTTAAGAGCTATATCACCTGTCTAAAGCCGCTGCATAAATAAAACACTTTCACTAAATGTAATTCAGAAAGTTTTTTTTGAACATATAAAATCCATTTGGTGCACATGTATGTAATTAGTTTTCGGTCCGTATTGTGATGTTTAAATTGTGGTTCTAATATTATAGAGATTAATTCAGTCAATAATTAACTATACTTACGTTCGAAAGTAACTATATTCCTTTATACTATTTGTATGAATTATCAGTTTGCATCATATTCACCAAATCTCGTACGTTTATGTGATTTTGACGTCATTGAACCATACCTTTGACATTGACGTCAAGTTTGGAGAGAATCCTACACAAGTTATTGCAGCACCAAACGCTAACCCTAGATTTTATGTTGCGTTCACCTGTATTGACTCTAAACGTACGGCAGGTTCACTGCTGCTTCAGTTAAACGACATTCAAACTCCATCCAGTTTCACTTTGTACAACTGGAAAGAGTTTGAATGGAATTCGGACTTCTTCTCTCAGGACTCTTCTTTACTTAGACTTTATGTAAAGAAGAAACAAACTTTATGGAACCGATAATACATTTACATATTCTGTAATATTGAATTTTAGCCAGTGCAGTAAGCCGTGCTTGCAGTAAATGACGTCATTAACTTCCTCGCGAGTGTCGGACGTGTGTCATTTATCTTGGCGCGCGTGCATTCCCTAAACGCTGGCTTAATATTCAATTTTTTACCTAATTGTGTTCATATTGCGTTCCCTCAGAGATTAATGGAGTGGGCTCCCTGCACCCTTTTGCTAAAAAATTGCGTCAAAGGGTCTCTTCGTATCATTGAGTCGTTAGTAACGCAAAAACCATCACTCATACGCGAAATAAATCTGTTTTAAATCGAACGTGACTAAAGCGCCTCTTTTGTTATCGTTTAGTGCCGATACAGTTCAGCGAAATGTTTTTTTTTTATCAACAACGTATGAAAGGATATACCAACAATGAATGATGTTTTAAGCATAACAACAAGCACGGGCTTATCTTTAAATGTTTCGTTTGTGATGTGGAATGTGTCTCCGACATATTTGAGGAATGCTATATATACGCTATGCCTGCTACGTTGAATTTGCATACGCTTTTATTACTGATAGGGTATCATTCTGATCTTTTACCAGTGAGCCCTTCCCGGGAGTATCGGTTTTTGTCATACACAATGCTGCTGTACAAAATGTTCCACGTTTATTGATTAGTCTAATATGCAAGTCACCTATCTTTATATAAATATGAATTACAATAAAACAATATGTGAATATGTATGAATTACAATAGAACTTTTACCTTTTCTAATATTCAATATTGCGACTTTATGCAAAACGAATTAAAATTGTTTAACAAAATTAGACTTTTCAAGCTTAAGCTCAAATCTCTGAAGTAATTAAAATGTAAAATACATTAAAATCGGTTTTTCGTTCTCTTGAATTATAAAGTTATAAAGAAATTTATTGAAATATTTAATATATTGCCGAATATTTAACTTAAAAGTAACTAATATTTATCATTTATAAATTTGTGGCAGAATCTAATGTGTAAAGAAGATATGAGGGCCCAAACCTAGAACATACATACATAAAACCGATGTTTTTTTATGTTGCTGGATATCAATGGATCTATGACCATACCAGGAAATACAAAATCCTCCAAAGCAATTGAAAAACTAGCAAAAAAACACATTCATGTTATATGTTATTTCAGAACGGGACTTTAATTGTAGATCTTCTGTGGAAAATGTTTTAGTTCGGGCGACTTTTTTATTCTTCTGTTCTATAATCTACATAATTCTGCAAATTATGTTAATTAAAAAAAAAACGGTTAAGTCATAAAGAGTCCCAACAGAAGTGAAAACTCAAAACAGGTGGGAACGCGCGACGATAGTTCAAAAATTAAAAAAAAAACCCTTGTGTCTTAACAATAAAATTCCAAATTGACCACAAGTTAAACAAATGAAAAAAAGTTCGTCGATACTGTTCCAATTTCAAATAAGCATGTTGCATGTCGAGCATGTTGAAGTTCCGAATTTAAAAGATTTTCCTCTGCCAAATATCGTCTAGAGCGGCCAAAGAAGTTTTCACTTAAAAAGAACACTTTCTATTTCACACCTAACACAAAACCTTAAGATCGCAGGTAGATTTTAATTAAGTTACCGCTCAGTTATTAACAAAGTCTCAAAAATATAAATCCTTTTATAATCAATTTTCGCATTCCCATTTGTACAAATGGTGTCGTGTTCTATCATAATTAAACCATTTAAAATATAAATGTCTGTAATAAAACGGACGATATAACGCCCTTAGAGTTATGAACGCTCTCAGCTCGATATTAAGTCTGAGTAACGCATGCAATTAAAGTTAGAAGTTCAATTAGATCCTCCAGCGAGATCGCCACCGCAATCAATCAGGCGGCCGCCCGGCCCGCGCCGCGCCGGCCGTCGTGTAGGGACCTGCCTCATAATAGATGAGTCTTCACACGAGAATTTACACTTACGTATGATACGTCTGAATAATGTAAATACTTGCTACCAACATTGCAAGAACCTATTTTTGTATTACAAAACAAATTGTTAACTTAGTATATTAAGATGGGAATTGCATTCTTCTTCTATTCAGCCCATAGTCGTACACTGATGGACGTAGCCCAGCCTCCCTCATCCAGTGTGCTCCCGCAACTTTGACCAGATCATCGGTCATTGTGGAAGGCCTACCTGCGCTGATCGACATTCCAGGACCTTTCGGCCCCATCGGCCACCAGTATCAGCGAATTGTATCGATAATAATTAGTGTTGTATGTAAATGTAAACTTACGTTATTGAGATTTTTTGAGTAAAATGTTGTATTTTTTTTACTTAAATTATTAAAGCATTCGAACAAGCAGCAAACTAAAGATCGTAAGCGAAATTGTTTAAAAAGATGGTTTCAACTTCTAGTTTTTTAATAAATCAACGTAATAAATAATTGCTAAGAAATTCTTGCTCCTCTTTCCTTGTTAATAAATATATTTAATGCTACTTAATTCAGGCCGATAAAAACAACAGTACAACAATAATAATGTTGACGTTTATATCGATATTTTTACAAAGAGACGAACTCGAAACTAGAAGCAGCGATCGGAATAATCTAAACATTTAATAGCATTAATGAATTAACACGCATGGCCGGTTCAGAATTCGTCTGCCGACGGTACTCCGGCGGTGCTCCGGCGAGATACGCAGCTTATAATAAAACAATATTAATTATCAATGGATGCTCCACTGGTTCCTTTGTTCCGCCGCGGACTCCGTCGGTTTAATAACACAGCAATGCGTACATTAAATCTAAGGAATTTCACGGCACTTTTGTTTAAATAATAAATTAGATTTATATAAGAAGAATAGCTTCAGTGAATCTCGAATGATTATAAAAATATTTTCCCTTTCAGTGCACACCTTTATTATTTTAACAATGTTATAACAGACTAATCTAGCAATTTTGATATCAGTAATGTATATCTAGTCAATAATATGCGCAAAACACCCGTCCAACCAGGACCTGAGGCTTTTATTGACATACAAATCCCTATAAGGCATCTTGGATGGCCAAACCGATTTTGTTAGGCTTAAGCTACTGGTAGTCTAAGTTTGTTTTGAAAGACCAAACGAAAGGGAAGTGGTAGACTGGAGAGGCTAATGGCTCGCCCGAGAAAGACCACCACGACCACGACAATAATTAGAAGTCATCAAATCTTTTGATTTTACAATCGAAGTTAAAAACGTAGAATTTCGAGTAGGTCTTTGTGTAAATGGTTGCGTCGCGAGATTATATTTAACCCTGCCCAGTTTACGTCGAATCAATAAATTAGGAAATGTTACCTTCCCAAATATATGAGGAAGTCTTTAAATTAAATTCTTATATGTGATTTTTAAATTATTATACATTTATTGTATACTAACCCCGGGATAGTTCGAGATTACAGTTCGATGGAAGCAATCAATGTATTTGATACAGAACGTGTCCAAGTCTTCATCTACTGGATTAGACGGGAGACGAATCCGGTACATTTATAACAAACAAACGTCTTTAGAACCATTCTTTACTATTAGATACATGTTTAAAAAACGCTGGGATTTATTTAGAAACTCTTTAAAATATTAAAAATGGCAATCAATATTCCGGGATTAAATCTTTATATATATATTTCTTGTGTACGTGTGTATGTCACTGAACTCCTCCTAGACGGCTGGACCGATTTTGATGACATTTTTTGTGTGAGTTCAAGGGGATTCGAGGGTGGTTTAGATTTAAAAAAAAAGTAATATAGAATTACTGTGTTTATTTATTAGCCGCGGGTAACTGCTAGTTATTTATATAAATAATGAGTTACTATCGCTATATTCATTTTATTCTATATTTATACTGAAACACATAATAATTACATAATTTATTATCCTTAAACAGTAAACGTACACTGTTGAACAAAGATCTTATGATGATCGGTTTAGTCGTTAAGTTATTTTCGTTTTACTACGATTACGACACGATACGGACGACGATTCAGTTTAAGAATGATAAATTATGTAAAATTAAAAAGCCATAGTTATGCTGTAAAAGAAAATATAAATATTTTTTTGAGTATGATTTAATTTCAACATTTTCAATTATTGTCAATGTTGTTAGGTAGACAAGTCCGGTGCTGTCATCGAAGTTCGAAGTCGAAATTAGCGCTTGACCACAA
>JWHW01003612.1:253270-263962 GCA_000931545.1 Papilio glaucus
TATAAAAAATACGATTATAACCTTTTATTCTGCGAAGTGATTAAAAGGTTTTACTTGATTCCGCGCGGACGAAGTCGCGGGCAACAGCTAGTAAATAATATAAGAATAAACTCTATTAAGCTTATTTAAGTAAAATAAATTGCGCAATATATTTTTTCTAGAGAGAAAAAAAAAACAAAATTTCTCTTCGTATTGAGCTATGGGATGAGGTTTTATATAATTTCTTGTTTGCCTCTCTTGAAGGTCGGTGAAATTGTTAAAACTTTAGTAGAAATTAGTAAGTTTCGGTTTGTGTTAACGGTTTTTAAATTAAAGATGATGTAAGCATTTTAAATTTAGAAAAATTAAACGTCATTGACTAATGTCTGAAGTGGCGTCGAATTTATGAAGAAAATTGCTATTTCCCTAAAGGTTATTATGACTGCGAAGTTTCCGCAAGTTTAGTTAGTCGCGAGCTTCAAGTTACCCGGAGCTCTAACGTCGTAATAAATTCCCCTTTGTTGCATTTCTAAAGGTGTAGTCATAAAACTTGTTCTGTTTTTAATCGCTTCTCGATTCACTGATTTCAAATTTCATTGCTGGTTATAAAAGCGTAAGAAAAATAATATTTCAGAATATTTAAAAACTGTTGTTGATGTTTTTTTTTTCAATTTCGGGGGTGATTCTGGTTGTAGTTCGGACAGGTATAATTCAAATACCTGGGAACTCTAATAAGAAATAGCAATTAATTTTCTCCTGTACTTTACAAAGACCAATACTGACATATGGTGCTGAATGCTGGGTTTTGAGTAAGAAAGACGAGGACCGCTGGCTGGTGTTTGAGCGTAAGATACTGCAACACATTGATGGGGCTTTATTCGTGAATAATAAATGGCGGACACGATACAACCATGGTCTGTACTAAAAATATAATGAGCCAAACATTATCAACGCCATAAAAATAGGACGGCTACGATGGGCTGGACATGTGGCGAGAATAGATGATTACTATATGCACTTGTTGGAAAGTCAGCTGGATGGTCGTAGAGCACGGGGTACAACGAAGATAAGATGGCTTGATGACGTCGAGCGAGATCTAAAAAAGCTCGGCGTTAAGAGCTGGCGACAAGCCCAAAGTAGACCTACATTAAAAAAATATTTGACCAGGCCCAGGTCCAACCGCGGCTGTAGAGTCTAAGATGATGATGATAATTTTAATATCTTGGGTGGTTTGAATTTATACTCTAAACGAAAAAAGTAAAGGTGTTTTTCCGATTAGCAGCGGCAATGCGGCGCCCGAATCGAACGTATGTTGTCCATATTAGTGACTTTTGGAAAGGGACGATAATATGTGTACCTCTAGCCGACAACCACTCAGTGGTAGGTTTATGAATATCGTAAATTTAGAATTAAATCCTAAAATTCTGTCTACTTGTTCCGGTGTATACTGCGAAAGAGTTATATTTTTTCTTTTTAATAATATATTATATAGTAATGTACCAACTAAACCTTTTTGTATGTGTACACCTATTGCCTTTACCTACATATGTATATCTATATATATCTATGCCTAAACTTATGTCTATGTAAATATGTACATATTAATGTATGTATTTATATATAAGATGTTTTAGAACGCAGTTCTTTATCGTTCGTTTGTTTGCGAGCTGAGGGGCGAGACCGTAAAAGTGTAACAATGGAAAACGCCACTATAAGCCGACATCTTTTTGCAGTGATTTTTAAGGCACTTAGGAAACTAAAACTTTTTTCAATCGATTTAGCATGCCGTCAATTTTCAATGTGCAAAAATATTTATGATATTAAAGTTTAAATTTTCTTTTTATTTAAGAATTACTTAATACAACACACAAAAAAGATACAGCAAAAGGAACTACGTTCCAACCGGGTGCCCATAAGACACCTCTCTCTTTTTTCTTAGTTGTAGATCGCACTGGAAATATTCGACATATGTATATGTCGAGGAACTCTGGAAAAGAATACTGGAAAAAACATACGTACAATGTTCTAAAATCGTTTGAAAACATCAGAGTAGATGTTGTAAGCGATTTCGCCGGTACAATATTAATCAGCCCGCGGCGATTATGCAAATGTATCGCGAATGAACGGATTTACCTTCATTCAAATTAGGCTTAGCGCCGACTACCGGCTGACAACACTGTTATTTATAGGTTAAACAGTGCCAAAGCCGCTCGGATTTGCTCAATCGAGGCTGGAATAACAATTATACACGTTTAAAGACCTAATATCAAATAATGTAATCTGTTACTTGTTATGTTAATTAATATGTGGATCATAAATATAGACAAAAGTCACGTGTAGCTACATGAGCTATATATGACTTTTGTCTGGAATTAAAAACTCTCTGACCTAATAAAATGGCTTAATTGTTAAAATGATATCAAAAATATAAAAGCATAATCCACACATTTCACTAAAACATTCGGTAACGGGACACTCAGTCATTTTAACTGCGCAAAATGTGTGAAGCAACTAAAATGCTATGAAAAGAAAGTTCAGTTAAGGTGGTCGTAGCGATGCAGAGCTTTCAACGTGTCTTTATAATATTAAGTAACTATAAAAACTATTAAAATATACGAAGTTAAATCGTATGTATAGTGTATACTAGATAACATTCATTAGATAAACAAAACAGGAGTATTCTCTTGTGCATGCCTAATTGAATCGAATTATACGAAGCAAACTAATTAATATCGGGCGCCCCCGCCGACCGCATGCACAGACGGAGGTCTAAGACGGACCAATTATTCTTGAGGATGGGCCGAATAAGTCAGTTTCGGGCAGCTCTGTTGACCGCCGTGTCTAACACCCAACGAGGGTCATTCATTTAACTTCACCCGACCACCTCGTTAGTAACTGAAGTCTTTTGATAGATATCGAACAATGTATGCTTCAATTTCTCTTAAACGTTTTTCAGTGAGTGTTTTACCATCGGCCTTATATAAAGTTAATCAGAGTAAAATTAAGAGAATTACGTATTTGGATACAAGATCGTGACAAGATAGTGCATACTGTCGATTTAAAGATAAAATCCAGAACAAGCAACAAAAGGCATCATGTAACCACAAGGAAAAGACAAGGTTTTTTGCAATTGGATATTTAAATCGTATAAAACAAATAAAAACACTAAAGCAGTAGTCTGTAGCATTTGTTGTTCATCGATTTTAAATCGTTAATGGAATTCAAATCGAGTTAGTTACTCGCAGCTTCGGATATTTACTCCTGTCAGCGAGCGAACGTGCGGTATTTACGAGAAACAGCGCCGTAAAAGATTCGCTCGCGTCTGAAAGCGTCGATGTAATGCAATCGAGTGTTATTCGCAAGGAAATTGAACCATAATCATTGACGGCTAAAGCGACTCCGTTCACCAAATCCTGTGCGATAAAACGCTAAATAAAAACACTCCTATATCGACACGGATTTGCTCCGATATTGAATTTGAAACCTCTTTCATGATACTGTTATGGCCTTCGATGAATTTTGTCAAGCGTCTCCGATATTAACTTAATATTCTTTTGCTTTTTCACATTCGACGCAAAGTGTGCAATCAGTGGGATATTTATTTTGCAGATTTTAATTGCAACTGTTTAAAAAAATTAAATTGCATTCAAGTTCATTAAAAATTACTGTTGCTTTTAGTGGTGTTAGTTTTTAACATTTTATTTTTGTACAATTTACAAAATACTTTTAAAGTTAATTCTGCGGGACATACATTATTTACGTGATCTGTACTCATTTCATACAAAATATGTATGAAATGAGTACAGACCAATAACGGCATATCATAAATAAGGCAATTTTTAGCTCATATTTTATTTTGTTAAAACTTAAGTTAACCAAACAAAATTTCACTTTATTTGTGGGAGTTTTGTTACACTTCTTTTATTGCTTTTCTAAGCTTACATTCCTAAAGTTCTCAATTTTCTACCAAAGATTGTCTATAATCTAGAAGAGATTTAACTAAGAATATAACATAAGTGCAATTATTTTACTGTTTACAGATTTAGGCGCACACTTCCAAAACAAATCGATTTTTGTTTTATTAATAAAACTAGCTGTGCCCCGCGGTTTTACCCGCCCTGCAAATTTACTTAAAAGTAATGATATTACTTACTTAACAGTAATAATCTATATAATAGTACTCTATTTTATAGAATTTTTATCGTACAAATGTTTGACGCGGTTCTTTAAATTGATATAACTTTTTTATTTACAAACCGATTGAGATAAAACAAAAACTAAATGTTAAGTGAAGTTACCACAATATATTAGTGAAAACCGCACCCAAATCGGTTAAGCCATTTGTGTGATTAGCGGTAACAAACGCACAGACAAACAGACAAAAATTCTAATAATGGTTGCTTTGGGTTCTATTGCGTTTATGAAGGGACCCAATAATAGTTTTTCTTAAATATCTTCCATGTACAGACAGCGATCAGTTACATTTTTATTATATGTATATATTGTTATACGGTTGTTACTGAAGTCAATACGGTCGACGCAAACTGCTGCCAATTTGGCTAAGCCAAAATACCTACTACCAAAGACATGGCATAACGCCAAGCGCAGGGCGTAATCCTGAAAATTTCGTACACCCCCTACATTCTCATTTTAATGATTTTTTTGGAACATGACGTCGAATATAAGCAAGTCTTTAAACCTTGCTACTGATAAAATAAATAGTATAATTTGAAGGAAATTATTTGCAGATTGTATCATGGTAGTGGAACCGGGTACGTCCTAACAGAAGACAACGGGAAGCAGCGTGGTGCTAACGGCGATCAGAACGAGTGGGTAGCACGAATAGACCAGCTCGGAGGGCAAGAAAATACCATGGTCGCTCAGAATACCGGTGAATCTTCCTTAACTCTATTCCTTATATATTTTTACTATAAATATGTTTAAAAATCAACATTTAGCAAGTAAGTCATCTACAATTTAGACATCGTCGCTCATAAAGTTTGAATAATTTAGCTATTCAAGTTACTTTAATTTTTTAAGTCGCGGTCTGAAAAGGCTTAATCACCGGTGATTTTTAGTAATCCGCAATCAGGGCGCCTTTATTTGGAGCTAAGGGTGGAGGTTCTTAAAGTAATTTCGTGTAGAGTGTGAGTAAACAGGCTGAAAACGAGTGGAGTGGTTGAATGTTAATTAGACGACAGCATAAAAGACCTCGGCGACTGCCTCTTGAATCCTTAATCGCGGCAACCCTTCTCCGGGGCGTATCACCCGGCTTTTTGTAACGGCCGTGAAGACGGTGTGACTAATTAGGAGAGAATTCTCGAGCTTTATCTTATCTACGAGCTTTTATTGTGCCATTTCTCTGTAGCTTGTTTAAAAGGAAGTCATGATGTTTTATTTTTAGGTTTTTTTTCGGTAATATTATTGTTATGAAACATTTACCATTAATGTTTATAAGCTGTATACCGACATGGTTATGGATCAAATTCACTTAATGTAACACCGCTCGATCCAGAAATCGATGTACTTAAATATTGCGATATTTAAGACCTAATAAGCTGAACTATTAGTGATAGCGAATACTAATTCTGTGTCACCAAGATGTGTAAAATTATGTATTTTATGAACGTCAAAATCTAACAATATTAAGTGGTTCTTCTCCAATATATTGTAATATAAAAAATGCAAACTATTCAGTAAATTTATGAAATAATATATAAAACAACACTGAACGAGACTGCGTAGATACATCAATTCTAATAAAAAAAACACTTTTGTAAACTGCCGCCGCCCTTATATTTTACCCCACAAAACGTAAAAGATAAAACGTTGTCGTATTTCACTAAAACGATAGCCATCTGAAACTCATTCGTGTATAACACACGTACCTCAGAATGTAAATATATAAAACCATATCTACGTGGATGGCCATTCAATTCCGAATGGAAGGACCGAAGCCAGCCAGTTTTAAATATTCCATGTGCGGTCAAGTATAAAATCTACAAAGAAAATATATTACATACAATCTTTTATTGCGTTTCTCCCCCTTTCCGATGCGTTCATCTGCAGATAATAAAATTTTAAAGAGCTTGTTGTAGATATTACGAGCGTCGCACGTACGCAGTAAATTAAAGACATTTTTAATTCAATGAACAATTTATTGAATCTTTAGAGAACATCGTAAGAGAAGAGTTTTGTTTTAAGAATATTGTACCATATTGGCTCCTACATACGTTCTAATGGAATAAAATATGTAGTTAATTTCATAATAATAAAGCAAAAATTGATTTAAAAAAAACTAAACGAAATTTAAACTCATGTTTCAAAAGTTAGTTATTTAATCTAAAAATTTTGGATTTCAATCCAAACATTTATAGATACGGTGGTTCGAATTGAAACAGATCGCTAGTTACCATACTTCAGCACCAACATTTTGTGCCCACCCTATTACAAACATCTAAACATCAAGGCCGTCTAGTTTTGTAGTTGATGTAGACTAGTAAAATGACTAGGATAACGTTGATCGACTACAATGTTCGATCAATCAACAGGTCTGAAAATAACGAGCGATAATTTATTGATCGCGGAAGAAACAAAATCATTGTGTCATAGTGGGAGCTGTCACATATCGATTAAACTGCGTTTAAAAAACGCGCAAAGTTTTCGCGATGTAATCCGCGTATTGTTATTTACTAGGTAGCGTTTTTCGCAATCTTAAAATAAATTTATTTTTCTTATCTTCTCCTGATCAGGACTAAGTAACAAAATATACTATCATATGTCCTCTATATGTTTAAAAGTTAGTAAAAATTACATTGTAAGATTCTGTTACATAGAACGTAGATACATAGATACATACCAGGCTAATGATTTAATTAAAATTTAAATAATTTAATTCAAACGTAATTTTTTACTTTAAACAATAACGTATTTGATATATTTTGATGATATTTTACTTAAAAGACATTCAATTTGAAAACCGATGTACAAGAAATTTTCACGGAATTTGTCTTAAGTACCTTTGTAGATAAAGGGCGTAATTAGAGACTGCAAAACGCTAAGCGCAGTATAAAAGTACCCTCTCAATCAAAACTCCGTCTGAGGAACAACCCTTTTTCTCTCAGATGTCACCGTCTTCTTTTCGCGTCAATCGCAGAACCTTTATAGAAGGGATCGCTAATTGAAATAAATATTTGCGTTTGTAATTTACCTTCGCGACGACTCTTGCCTTCACAGTAATACTCTCAATTAAGGACGTTTATTTTTAAAGTATCGTTCGTAATTGTTTAAGAGAAAACTCTATACATTGGATTAATTGAATTAAATTCTTGAAATATATATTAATTTAAATTTTGAAATATTCTTCACGAAACTATATAAAGCATTTACAAATGAACATACATTATTATAATTTAGTTTACTTAGACTTAAAAAAGTCAAAATGGTGAACACAAATATTACCTAAGGGACCTAATATTAGTCAAAATAACAGATGTCCGCTATCTTCCTTCTACTCTATTGCTATCATTGGGATGAACTTATGTAAATGAAACAGTAAATTAAAAAATATATTGTATTATTTAATGATAAAATCTAATAGATATTAATTATTTTCCTTATTTCAGTAAAATATATCAGTTTTATTCGAAACATAGTCCGCTGAAAAAACTGAAGTAAAAATTTGAATACCTCGATCTCATACTGTAGTTTGTAAGGTCGTAGTACCTACCTTATTTGCCGATTGCAGTGGCACAACTATAAATTAATTTTTGGATTGGAAAAAAAAAGGAAAACTTCAGTAAAAAATTTCACAATCAATACGCATGAAAACTCTGTTCCCGACTTCATCCAGTCCCAAATATTTATTGCTCGAAGGAGGTAGATTGCACCGGTGGCGTTCGCCGCAGACGGGGCCAGTCGACCCGGGAATTGAACAATCGGTATGTCAAGCAGTTAGACAAGATTTCAGACGCATTGTTTAAGTTATTCGGAGCATCCGTCCGTTCACTTTGTACAGAGAACTGATGTATTGCTAGCGAGCTTTATATACAATTTGTTTATTTACTTATATAGACTTCTTTAAAATTGTTGAACGACTCAAAGTGTACATATGTTATCTCACACGATATGTGAGTACAGTATGTTTTCGTGGCTTTTGTACATACGAATTAAAACAGTTAAACGTGCGTTCAAAGGGCGTTCGATAATCAAAAATCTATGCAAGGCAACAAACCGAAAATTTTGTCACAAAATAGAAGATAAGTCGTCGATTCAGGAAATTTCAAAGACCCAAAAATAAAATAGCCAGCATGTAAGCTTGAAGTGTTATAAATGAACAAATTTGCGAAAAAGATATTCATATATACGAATATCTTAATCGTTTACATTATGTAATCGAGACATTGTGATCGAGACACATTGATTGGCTAAGCTTCCTTCTATAAATAAAACAAGAGGGATCTGATCTTGTTTAATTTAAAAATATGCAATGCAAGTTCAAATATGATTCTATTAAATCTTTCGTTGCTACATCGAAATCACTTCGATTTCAATAATTTTGATAATACGATACACGACTCAAATCCGTCCAAGATTTGTGAGATATGTGAAAAATTTATGAAAATATTCAAAAGATATTTTATCTAATACCTACGCTTTTAAACTATAATTAATATTAGACGACCGCGTAGCCTAGCGCATAATGTAGCTATACCTTGGATTCTGAGTTTTATTCTCAGGCGAGAAGTATTTTTTGTAATATTTTTCCAAATATCACAAAAGTTTGTTATCGTTTTCTTTTGGTTCAGTACTGCTACTAGTCACTGCTACTTGTAGTAATATGATATAATTGCTATCTTTTTCTAACCCAGTTTTTTTTACTATTGATTTATGTTTGTGAGAGTTTTTGTACACGTTTTCCAATGAAAGGAACTTTGAATATTATAATTTTGTGAATACGTTTTCTATGAAGTAATTGGGACATGAAAATAAATTAAACTCCTGTTAAATTTGAGACCAAGGTGAAAAGCGAGTAGCGATTGCAATTAAACTTTGGTTGAGATCGAATCCCAACCGTAATATTAAAATTAAGACGTCTGACCGCTCAGCTACACTACTCAATGTCCATCGATTTAATTGTCAAGAGATTGTATTTTAAAAACAAGAAAATCAATCCTATCACAAGTAATTTTTTTGTTTATTGATTCCATACATATTTAACGATATATTTTTTCATTGAATAACTGCATGTCATGTTTAATATGTTTACATTCGGGAAGTGTAAACAAGGAGAACCACATCCTCCAAGATCGCCTTGTAGGGATCGTCGTAGTGCCAAAAAAAGGTTTACAAAGCATCGCGGCCTTCGTATTTATTATAATCGTTTAATGCAACACAATGCCGGCTGCGACCTTGACCTTTAGTTATTAAAAAAATGCTATTCGACAGCCATGGATTCGATTCCAAACAAACTTGTATTAACCAGTTTTTGATTCTTAATCTTACGTACTAATAAATTAATGGCCCAAATATTTGATGGAGACAACAAAGACTGGCGTCGTACCTCAAACTAAAATATGAGTACGCGATTTATGTATTTTATGAACGATAGTATCATGGTCATGATACATTTGTGGGTATCCTTAAGAAGTGCAGAGCATGCAACTTGATTATTACTTATTTTTATGCGGTTAAGGATTATTATCGTGCGGTAGATCACAGAATACTAGTATGAATAATACCATTAATTTTCATACAGGATAATTACAGATTAATAATTTATTTCAATAAAGTGAAGGCGAGAGGGTTTGGCTTGTAAACATCTTTTCACTCTGCTAATCTATGAGATCATACCGCTATCCCGATCGACTCAAATTCTGAACAGTGTGTATAAAATATATTTATAAAGCTTCTAAATAGAAATATGAAAGCTGCGATCGTTAGTTAACGCATAAAGCTTATTCGCGAGATATAAATTGAAATCTTACTTCATAGCTCTGTAAATAAACGGCTGAAATTATAAAGATTACGCGTGTCTTTTTGCACGTCTTGTGAGTCAAGCTCATAAACGATACGCTTGACCTCGTACCGAGTGAATCACGCTTCAATGAGTCAGTACACAGAGAAAGCGATTTTTCAGCGTCGTGTAATTGATTGTTTGGTATACTTGCATGAATAATATTTAACGACTTTGCGACGTTTTTGAATGGTTGTAACAAAGCGATAAGGTTGTAATACATTTATAACCACTTATTTGAAATATTTAACGCACGATTTGGCGGTTTCGTTTTTCGTTTCGCTTAATAAATGAGGTGCCAAGCATCCCATTCCGGTCTATTTTTTGTGACCATGACTTGTCACTGATAGCCTAGAGGAGGCTTTTACAGATTCACCGGGCTTGAGGAGGCAGAGCGCAGAAGGCGCCTAGTCTAATCCTCTTTGCAGTAACTAAGCTCGAGGGCTTTCTCGGGAGCCTCGGCTCGGGCCGTTACTTTAGGGAGGCCGCCGAGCTCTTAGGTCCCTTCGGCGGGCACTCCATGGAGTGACTGGGTTCAAGGGACCCCAGCTTGGGCTGTCGCTCATTACGCGTTTAGCATTCCGAGGGTGCCCGAGAGGGCCGAGCCTCGGCTCGATCGGTAGCCATTATCAGATTACAAGCATTATTACAACTAACATTACTACCACTTCGGAGAGCGTTTGCGCTGGGAGATGAAG